>JARQOC010000006.1:321387306-321662063 GCA_033576535.1 Allobates femoralis
TTGTTTTAAAATCAAGGTAGTCTCATGCTCAAACCTGTAGTGGATGGTGCGAAATGGAGCCTGAAAGTCAAAAGTTCAAAACATTGTTAACTTTTGGCTCATCTGCCCTTGGGTACCAAAATTCCACTTGCAATGACTACAAAAATATTTTAAAAGTTTTATTATTACTATAACAAACTATAAAGGATTTTACTGTTGGATATTCATGATGCTCCTCCATCTTACTGCTGCAGTAGCCACTTGTTTCTTATTAGTCACCTGTTTAACTTCAATCTCCGCAACCTTTGGTCAGAATTCTCCTAAAAGACACCAAGACTGTAAGAATAATGAAATTCCTGCTAACTAGTACGACTGAGATTACCATATGTCAAACATAGCTTCTGCGAAGGTGGTAAATTATGAATGCACGGAAAACGTTACCTACACAAAGACTGAAATGCCGACTAACAGCAATCATGCCTGCGCAGCTACTCTTCCCCTCCTCTCTCGCCTGTTAACTGTAGTGATAATTCAGCACATGGCCCCTCTCTCTCTTTCTTTATAAGTAGTTTTGGCCTTGAACAGCTCTGTGTAAGATCGATACAGCGCTGGGGTCCCCTATATCTCTTGCTTTAAGTGCCTCTCTGTTCTTTCTGATAAACGACTACATGGATCAGCGTTTATCTCCTGTTCCAAAACAGTCTTTTAACTGCTACTTATTGTCCCCTGATAATGTAGTGTTTTATTGTGAACTCTGCCAGTAAATCTCAAGATCTGTAGGAAAAGAATTGGACATCAAAGCCAGATACAATTGGAAGGTCTAAATTATAGGCTGATCATTAAACAATATCCTAAAAATCAGTCAAGAACAATAGTTGAAAATAATTTCAATAGTAAGATCATCTGGAGAAGAAAACTTTTCCAAAAAAGACTTGTTGCAAATTTGCAGAAAGAAATGGAAACAGATTCGCCTCCTCCTTCCAATGTTTGCAAAAACGTTAAAAATCATGATGTATGAGAAAGTGTGTCTTCTTACATTTTCAGTTTTTACAGCAGCAATGACCAACAATAAAAACAGTGACCTGATACTAACCAAGTTGAGGTTCCTGGTTTAAAGGGACTCTCTCGGGTCATTTTTCCGTGTGATAATAATGGTACTCTTGAATAGTGCTCGGTCAGAACATGTAAAAATCAATAATGTACACTGCATAGTTCTCTTGCTATAAGCACACCCAAAAGCCAGATGTAAAAGTAATTGGCCTGACTCCTAAGAGTCACAGTATGTAAATGTTATTTAAATATCCATGCCTATCCAAGCTAGTATTCTGTCCCTCCTCTCTGCTGAGGTTACACTGAATCTCAGGCTTCTGCAGACTGCTGGGGAGGGGGTTGAGAGGGGGGAGGTGTTTTGTGCTAGAACTCTTGTAGTGGCATCACTAGCCAGTGCTGCCTGTGAGAGATTTCTATTTATATGAACTTTGGTTTTCCTTCATACATGTAAGTGTGTGTATCTGCTGAGCAAATGTTCATATAAACACAAAGAAATATCTGAGCACATACTACACATATGCCTCAGATACACAATGAAGATGTCAGATGTGCATCTGCTAAGAGAACACCCCTCCTCCCCCCTCCTTTCTCCTCTGTCTGCAATTAGTCCATGCGCCTGGAGAGCCGATCACACACAGCATACAGATAAGAGGAGTGCAGGGCAGTGCAGTGATGCATGAATATTCATACCTTGGGGAGTGGGCAGCCGAGAAGTAAGTAATCTTTATTTATATAGCACCAACATATTCTGCAGCACTTCACAATTCAGAGGGTGTACAATACAATAATATGATAAAAAATGACACAATACAAAAACAATACAGTTATCAGAAAATACAATGCAATACAAAAAACAATACAATAGAAAGCATAATACATTACAATAATTAGAGCAAAATAATTACAGCCCTGCTCATAAGAGCTTAACAATGAGGTGGGGGGTGACACAAAGTACAGGGGCTCATTTACAATGATGGTATAGTCAACTTGAGGAGATGGGGAACAGATAGGAGCAGTATAAGTGGCCACCAACCATTATTTGTGATCCACTTGAGACTGGTGGAGCGGATAGGCTATGTCTAGATGACTTTGACTAAGGATCATGGTAGGCCGTCCTAAAAAGATGTGTTTTTATGGATCACCTGAAACTATGTAAGTTGTGGATACACCTTAATTTGTTGGGGTAGAGCATTCCAGAGAATTGGTGCAGCTTTGGAGAAGTTTTGTTGACGGGAGTGGGAGGTTCGGATTAATGTAGAAGTGAGTTTGGAAGAGCGAAGAGAACGGGTGGAGTGATAGACAGAGATAAATGATCACTCACTGTGATTGACAGAGGGAGTGAATGTTTTATTTTGAAGTTTACACTGGAAAGGAGGGAAGTATAAATATTAGGAATACATGAATACAGAAAGCTTAGAGAGAGGAATTTGAAAATTATATCAGTTACATAAGGATTTTTGACCTCTGCAGAGTTTTTTTTTATTCTTTTTCAGCAGGTGGGGGTAAGGGGTATGCTTTTCACCCTCCCCCTAGTCATATGCTTACTCTCCAGCATCTTCCCCTGCCATCTTGTAATCGCAACTTCTGATGAGCAGAAAGTAAGAAGTTACATTACAAGCTCTCATTGTAACTTAATGAGACCCAGAACCAGGTCAGAGACTCTGATAGAGTTGTATTGATTTATAAACTCTGGCATTTTCCATGTTGGGTCTGCCAGTAGGTCACAAACTGCTGAAGACTGACCAGAGCAGTGCCAAAAACAGATGAAGACACCAGAGGGTGAATACAATACAGGATGCAGAGGGCTTATTTTTATTTTACTTCTGGAGTGGTTCTTTAAATCTAAAATCTGGATAGATGTTTATGTGGTGAATGTCTATAATTTTAGGAGGTGGCAGATTATCTGGACAAGGGAGTCAAGGAGCTCCCATACACATTAGATTGTTTGCCTGTTCTGCTCCTCAGCTAATAGAAGGGGCCCTAAGTTTGGGCACCACATATGAGTTAATCACTTTTAGGCCTTTTGCACACCCTGAGTATTTGATGAGTTTTTTACCTCAGGATTTGTAGCCAAAACCAGGAGTGGATAATTAAATACAGAAGTGGTGCAGGTGTTTCTATTAGACTTTTCCTCTGATTGCTCCACTCCTGGTTTTGTCTACAAATCCTGAGGTAAAAACACTCATCAAAGGGCCTAAAGGGAGTCTGTGAGGTTGCACAATGCTGTTAGTTGATATGCAGGTTAATAGCGTTATCAAGGTGCCCGGTCACAGTACTGAAAGTGAAGCACCTGGGAGAAAATTAACTTTATTCCTTCCTGTATGTAGTCATGTAGGTGTGCCAGTCTGGCTACAGTCGTGGATTTCTTGGGAGTCAAAAGTGGCTCAAGACAGGCCTGCAAAAATTATATGGGAGGGTATCACCATACGAGCACTGCCAATTTGTTCTCAGGTGAGAACCTATGGATTTCTAAATATAATGTTACAAGCCCTGCATCTAAAGGCTACGGATCCAACAGTTTTACCGTTAAATTAAATGACCTAACGAGCGTTCACAGCTGATCAGTGTATCAGTTTACCTCATGCAAAGGGAGCTTCAGGCTGTCAGCATACACAGATCACAGCTATGATCTTATCTGATGCCTCTGGTCTGTGTTATTAGAAAATAACATGGAGCAGACCCATCAGATAAAATCATAGCTGTGAGCAGTGATCTGTGTCTGCTGACAGCCTGGTGCTTCCTTTGCCTGAGGTAAACTAATACACTGACCCAGCTGTGAACAGTGCTTAGGCCTTGCCACAATCCCCTCATTTGGTTGTATTCATGTGTGGTACTGAAGACAGAACTCCCTGACAACCAGCATATGTCAGATTTAGAAACAGCCTAATGGGGACATCTTCTGGAAGGTTTTCAAAAGTTTTTCTGCCAGATTTCACTTATGAAGTATATTTGAAAGTTTATTATAATCAATTGCTCTACATTAACATTAAATAAAAGTTTAAATGATGGTTACACTTTAACCTCTGCCCTGACTTGTCACCTACTGGAAAAAACTCCACTGGAGTTTTTTCCGGAGGCCACCTGAGATGTAAAATACCCAAATGACCTGGCGGTCCAGGCAACACAACAAAATTTGATAGTTTAACAACCTGCCATAAGCCTCAAAAGAGATGGATCTGGACAGAGCTACCATTGCATATGGAAAGAAGGAAGCATTGCTGTTATTCTCTAACCCTGCCAACAAAGCTTGTAGGAGGAAAATGGCAAAGTAAAATGGAGAGCATTCTGAGTATAGAGCTAGCATGAGGGGTGAATGAAAGTATTGAACTGAACACCTTAAAGGGAGGCTACAAATGCCCCTAAATGTATCTAACATGGCGCCCTACCCAGAGATGATACATCTCAAAGGCAGAAAAGTTTGGGACTCCCTGAGAAAAAAATGAAGCCCCTGGGCAAGAAGGTCTGACTGTCAAGGGGATGCAAGGTGACTAGCCTATTGATCTTTGAATGCACCACTCCCGAAGTATCTGATCAATGATCTAAGATATAGGTGGGCTCAAAAGCTTTACAATATCCCAGCAGATTAATTTGCTTTCTTGGCCTTTTTTCAGAGAATATGAATGATAACACAAAAACTTTTGTTACACTCATGGTTAGTGGTTGGTGAAGCCATTTATTGTCAAACTACTGTGTTTTCTCTTGTTAATTCACAATGACAATCAAAACCATCCAAATAACTCTAATCAAAAGTTTACATGCCCCAGCTCTTAATACCATGTATTGCCCCCTCTAACATCAATGACAATTTGAGTCTTTTCTGGTAGTTGAGGCTCTTTATTTTCTCAGATGGTAAAGCTGCCCATTCTTCTTGACAAGAAGCCTCCAGTTCCTGTAAATTCCTAGGCTTTCTTGCATGAACTTTGCGCTTGAGTTCTCACCAGAGTGGCTCAATAATTTTGAGATCTGATGACTGAGAAGGCCACTCCAGAAACTTCACTTTGTTCTGCTGGAGCCAATGACAGGTTGACTTGGCCTTGTGTTTTGGATCGACATCATGTTGGAACATCCAAGTACGTACTATGCACAGCTTCCAGGCTGATGAGTGCAAATTTGCCTCCAGTATTTGTTGATAATGTGCTGCATTCATCTTTCCTTCAACTGTGACCAAGTTTCCTGTGCCCTTGTAGTAGGAATAGTGTTCCTTTTCTCATAGGCCTTGTTGACACCTCTCCAAATGTAACGTTTATGGTTGTGGCCAAAAAGTTTGATTTTAGTCTCATCACTCCAAATCACCTTGTTCCAGAAGTTTGGAGGCTTGTCTCTGTGCTGTTTTGGCATATTGTAGGTGAGATACTTTGTGGCATTTGTGCAGTAATGGCTTTCTTCTGGCGACTCAACCATGCAGCCCATTTTTTTTCAAATGACTCCTTATTGTGCATCAACCACACTGATAGTTTTTAGTGAGTTCTGTATTTCAGCTGATGTTACTTGTGGGTTTTTCTTTGCATCACAAACAAGTCTTCAGGCCGAAATTTTTGTTGGTCTACTTGATCATGGTTTGGTTTTTACAGAAATCCTGATTTTCCATTTGATAATCACAGTTTGAACCCTACTAACTGGCATTATCAATTCCTTGGATATCCTTTTGTATCCCTTTTCTGTTTTATATAGTTCAACTATCTTTTTCCGTAGATCAGTTGACAATTCTTTTGCTTTCCCCATGACTCACAATCCAGAAATCTCATTGGCTGGATGAAAGATGCAAGAGTCTGTCTGGATCCCAGAAACTCCCTCAGCTTTTATGCACACACACTGACTTGAAGCAAATAGGTCATAGGTGAGGATGTTACCTTTATTAGCCATTCAAACCCATTTGTGTTGACGTCTGTGCATGTTATCAGGCCAAAGCCACCAGGGTATGTGAACTTTTGATCAGGGTCATTTGGATGTTTTTTGTTGGGATCATGATTTAAAAAGATAACACACAGTAGTTTGACAATAAATGGCTTCACCCAAGCACTAACCATGAGTGGAAAAAAGTTTTTTGTGTTACAATTCATATTCTCTGAAAAAAAGACAAAGAAAGCAAAAAATCTGCCGGGGTATGTAAACTTTTGAGCAAGACTATACCACAAACAAAGGACTCCTGCTGGCTGAACAAGAGCCTTTATGGTTATTACCTGCCTGTATCCCCCACTGTAAACGTTTTTAAAAAAAAAGAAAAAACAGAGAACGTCTGTAACTACCAAGTCTAAGGCCGGCTTCACACTGCAGGTGTGATCCGATCCGTGGCTGTCAGCTTGAGCCAGCCTCGGACCGGATTTTGGCCCCATAGTATCCTATGGGGCCAGATGGAGCCGGATGGCAGCTCTCTGCCATCCGGTTTCCATCTCTCCGGGACAAATCGGGAGAATTCAGATTTTTCTCACGGACACAGAAACGTTGCTTGCAGCGTTTTTGTGTCCGAGGAGAAAAATCTCCCCTAATTGCCTTCTCCCGGATCCTTCCGGATCCGGATCAATCCGGCACTCCCTTACATGGGAGCCTATGGGGCCGGATTGCCCCGATCCGGGAGGATCAGGGAGCCGGACACCAGCGGCTGCATGCCGCTGTTATTTCAGGACTGCAGCTAACTCCCTGCGAGCCATGGTCCTGAATCACCGGACCGGAGCGCATATTAGCCCTCCAGTTCTGTGTGACAGCCTGTGTGACACCCTGACAGCCACGGATCAGATCACACCCATAGTGTGAAGCCTAAGACAGGTCTGACACTCAGACCCATTAAGCTGAACTAAGTGTCAGCTGCCCAAGTGTAGGTAGTGGGGAAATCAGCTTTTTTTCTCTTAAGGCCACATTACACACACAGATATCTGTTCAGATATTGGTCACAGATCTCTGGTTGCAGTGAAATCATGGACACACTGCTCCATTTTGTCCACAGCCACAAAATGGAACAATGTGTCCATGATTTCACTGCAACCAGAGATCTATGACCAATATCTGAACAGATATCTGTGTGTGTAACGTGCCCTTTAGTGTCAGCCTCCATGAAATCATGATTCCTGTCATCCTCAATGAAGGGAGAAAATGCAATTCCACCATTGTACTTTGGGTTTTATTTGTTGCGGTAAAAATGTCCTAGCAGTACAATTCTTCAGGTCAACACAATTACAACAGTGCCTTGCATTGCTTTCTATGTTTGCTTTTTATTTGAGTGAGAAAAATATATTTCCCTGAGGAAGCCCATGCAAAACGTGTGTTGGGGTGGCACATATGTTAGTAATGGGTAAGTAATGTCCTCTTCACTGTTTGCCCTCTATATATGCTAATTTTTATCTTTACTTCACTATGTAGGTGACTCACCCCGTAGCCGGGTCTTCACGTCTCGGGCGTTGCTTCTCCTGTCACGGTTCCGCGCCCGGGGCTGTGGGGCCCGGTGGTCCAGATCAAAAGGGGTTGGCTGAATGGATAAGGGTTAATTCTTCTTGTCGTGACGCCACCTGCGGGTGTTCCGGTGATTTCACCGGCGCTGCTTGGGCCTCTGGGGGATGTACGGCAGCAAGATGAGATGCTCCCCACAGGATGAGCGGGAGTCCCCGAGGCCAGGAACTGCACTTGATGGTGTATAGCAGCTCAGTGGTTCGTAGCATGCACAGTTAAACAGTTCTGAAGAAACACAGACGCCAATGTTCTCTGCAAAGGGTCTTTTACTGTAACCGGTAAGATGGTACAAGGTATATAGTCAACAGGTAACGGACCGGGTGGTCCCAGCAATGACCGGTGTGGTTTCAGAGCTCCACGGTGTTCCTCCCTTCCTAACTTTTACTATTTGCCGATGTCGCCTTAGTGTGCCAGTTCGGGTACAAGGGGGGCTCCTTGAATTTCCCTGCCGGGTATATAGCCCGGTGTGAGGGGAGCCTGATTCCCTATGGTGGGTACTCCGCTGGCAAGACGGCTCAGTCGCGGCTGCAGTGAGGTGCTCCTAGAAAGCGATTCCTTCACTTCTGGTTTGCTGTGCGGCGGTGGACGTCTGCTCGCCTCGGAACCAGTGATCCGGTGGTTAGGGGCACAGGTGTATTTTGACCCGTTAGGTAGTCGCCCGGGTTCCGGTTTGGGACACCGAGTAATGGCGCCAACCGGTAGGTGGTCTTCAGGGCTGCACGGCACTGTGCAGAGCCCCCTTCTCCTACATTCTTCCTCCTAACAACCTCTTCTCCTTTTTCCAACTCTCCCTCTACTCTCCTAAGTTCCCACACACTACTCCCACACTCCGCCCACCAGGACCTGATTGGCCCCCTATACTAGTGGTGCATGTAGGGTATGGAGCTCTGAGGTTTTAACCATGTCATTACTGAGACGGAGAATATTGCATCTTCAGTCAGGGATGCAATACCCTCCTGTGACGCACTCGTTGCGGGGCGCCACATAGGCTCTGTCCAGTACTATAATTCTCTATATATATTTGGACATACCATATACTTATGTGTGGTGTACTTCCTATGCCTTTCCATACCATGTGTTGCTAACTATGCTTATATTTGCTTGATGTCCTCACCTTGATTGACATTTTACTTGTATGTGTCTATTCATTACATAAAACATTTGTTTAACATTTGTGATAGACTTATGACTCCTTCAGATGTAGGTATCTAATACTATTTTCTATTATGTGTTGAGTATCTCATTCTGAGCTTATGTCTCACTTTTAACCACAAATATGAATTCTTTACACTGTGTACATCAATCAGGGCCTTATTACAATTTTGCATTACATAGTGAAGTTTTGCAAAGAATTACCGTATATGACATTTTGACAATTTGCTATATGCATAAAATATTCAGTTAGGTCCAGAAATACTTTGAAAGTGACCAAATCTTTGTGCTCTGGGTCTGCATGCCATTTTTTGGATTTAAATTAAACAATGGAGATGAAAGTGTAGACTTTCAGGTTTAACCCCTTTATGATCCGGGAATTTTTCATTTTTCATTTTCGTTTTTTGCTCCCCTGCTTCCAAGAACCATACCTTTTTTATTTTTCCATCAATATAGACATATGAGGGCTTGTTTTTGCGGGACGAGATGTACTTTCATATGCAATAATTTATTTTACCATATAGTGTACAGGGAAATTGCAAAAAAAATTCTAAATGCAGTGAAATTGCAAAAGAAGTGCAATAACACATTTGTTTCTTGAGTATTTTAATCGCCATGTTCACTATATGGTAAAACCGACATGACGGAGTGATGCCTCGGGTCGGTACGAGTTTGTAAACACCCAACATGTATACAGTTATTGGTATCTAGGTGGTGAAAAAAAAATCAGAAGAAGGACTTTTTGCGCCATGTTCTGCGAGCTGTAGCGTCCTCATTTTTCAGGATCTGGGGCTATGTGATGGCTTATTTTTTGCGTCTTGAGCTAATGTTTCTAATGATACCATTTTTGGGGGGATCCGCAGTTTTGATCGCCCGTTATTGCATTTTATAGCAATATTGCAGTGACCAAAAAAACTACATTTTGGCGTTTGGACCATTTTTCTGTTACGGAGTTTATGGCTCTCATTATCGGATTTAATATGATGATAGATCGGGCGATTCTGAATTACAAGGGTTAGCAAATTTAGCAACAATTTTTAAATTTTCCAACAAAAAGTGCAAAACTAATTTTTTCACAGTCTGCATCACATTTGAAGTGACTTTGAAAGGCCTATGTGACAGAAAATACCCAAAAGTGACACCATTCAAAAACTGCACCCCTCATAGTACTTAAAACCACATCCAGAAGTTAGGTGCCTTTAGGTGCTTTACAGGAATTAAAGCAATGTGATTGGAAAAATGAAAATTTTACTTTTTCCACAAAAATGTTGTTTTAGCCCCATATTTAGCATTTTTATAAGGACATCAAGAAAAAATGTACTGTATAGAGAAGGAGCACCATTTAACTTATGGAACGAAAAATTGGCTTGGATCGATAGTAATCGCCAAGTTGCGTTTGGAGACCCCCTGATGTGCCTAAACAGTAGAAAGCCCGCACAATTGACCCCATTTTAGAAACCAGACTTCCTCAAGGAATTTATCTAGATGTGGGGTGAGCACCTTGATCTTATAGATGCATCATGGAATTATTTAATGTTGAGCCTAGAAAATAAAAAATTATATTTTTCCCACAAAAATGTTATTTTAGCCCCAAATTGTGTATTTGTGTCGAGCCCCAGGCCCTGGGGTACTCAGGTATCAGGCTCGATGGGTGTTTCACGGGGGTGTCACGGGTGGCAGCGCCTGAGCCCATGGCCTGGGTGACACTTCAATAAGGGGTTATGTACAGGGGATAAGAGTTTGTTGTTGTCATGTGACGCCACCTGTAATACCTGGTGATGGGTCACCAGCGCCGCCACAGTCCTCCGGAAGGCGATGGTATTGCGGCAAGGGTAGTAAATCTCCCTACAGGTGGAGCTGGACCTCCGGGGTAGCGTAGAGTAAAGGGGCAGCTTGGAGTGGGACTTGTGGCCAGGGTAAGAAGCTGTAAGGCAATCTATAGGAAGGCTGGGGACAGGGAGGAATAACTCACACACTGAAGCAAGTCTCTTTTACCTTTTACTGATGGTATCCACCGGTAAAGATGTCCAGAGCACTGTCGGGTGACCAGGTGCACAGTGAGCCTCCACAGCAAGTGAGTAAAAGGCCTTCTCAGGTTCCCTGTTGTCTCTGAAGCCCTGTCTGTATGCAACACGACTGGCCTCCTCACTTTCTCTGGTCTTTATTCTCTCCTCCTGAGTGGTCCACGGGTTACCCTCTCTGATCACTGCGGTGCTACTACACACTATGGTGTCTGGCTCCCTCTTTCTGGGTACGCAGGGGGACCAGGTGACTGAAGTCTCCACGGTGTGCTGGGGTTTTCTGCAGTCCTAAAGTGTTCCTGCAGGTGCGGATCCCCGAAGTCCAGTACTTCTTGGGTGAACCTGCACCGGTTCCTCGCTCCCTTGACTCTGCTCCTTGCCTTCTGTCCCAACTCCTAGGCTTGGCACAACGTAGAAGGGCCACTCCGGGTCACTGGTTCAGGCCTAACCGCGGCACCGATCATCAGGACATCTTCGCAGCACTCCTAGCGTCTGCACACTGTGACTAACTCCTCCCCAGCAGCAGTATGTATAGGGTAACTCACCTAAAGTCAGTAAGTCTAGCTCCCCCCACTGTGCTGGGGTGGAAGGTGTTGCATGTAGTAGGTACCTGCTATGGAAACCCAGCTGGGCAGTAGGGTAGGCTGTGGCTACCTGCGTGAGCAGGGCGCCACATACCCCACTAGTTAACATCAGTACTCCTGGACTGAGCATTTTTGTGTTTCAGGTAACATATTTACAAAGTCTCAAAATATAAAAATTTACAAAAACCACTGAAAAAAGATGGTAGAAATGAAAACAGGTAAGTCCATACGTGCTAGTCCATTCACCGCAGGCTTTGAAAAAGAAAAAGAAGTTTGTCGTCACACCAGTCCTGTGACCATGGTCCTTTTTTAATTGTACCTCCCCACCCCAGGCACTTTCTGTTCCTAACTTAGTGGCGTGGGCTGGGTCCAGTTTCTCCACCCTTCGGTATACTACTATGTACACTGCTATTTACATGTTACTGCTGCCATTTATTCTACCTCTGACCTTTTTACTGTGCCCACTCTCCATACCTAGACGGTGGTTGACCTTGTGTGCTCCTCTGTGACTTTCGCACTACAGGTATCTCTGTCTCAGGTGAGGTTTCTAGTGAAGGATGTGGTGCAGGTATGTCAGGTAAGCGTCTGCATAGCCTTAGTCTCACTACAGGGCTAGCAGGTGTACCGATTGCAGCATCTTCAGATTCTCTAGCAACGGATATTTCTTCCTTATTCCTTTGTACCACTTCTTGGGGTTTGTAGAAATTCAGTAATGGCACTAAGATGGCTCTATCTTGCTGAGGCCAATCTTCTGGGAAATCTCCTAGGATTGTTAAGACTACCTTCTCTTTTAAGTTTTCACATGGACTGGGTTATTTTTCAGGTTCTTTATGTTCTTTTGGCGATCTTGGAGGATTCTGGTTTTCCCATTCAGTTGGACATTTTTTTATGGTTTCTTGCCACTGTGTGAGTGTTTTTCCACCATTCTTGCTAATGAGACACACTTTGTCATTGTCATATCCCTGATCATCCAATTTATGTTGTGTCCTCTTCCTCTTTAAGAGAATACTTCTTGGTACAATAGGTTCTGCTGGAGCATGTTGGTTATAGTCCCTGTCTTGTTTTTCACGGGCTTTCTCCAAGTTGTCTTCTACACAGGCTTGAACCATTTTGTATTGTTCGAGGTGATTTTCATTCCAGTTGGGTCTTGAGTCATCTGCTTTGGGATCAACTACTCTGAGTTCCAAGTCTATGGGTAACTTTCCTGTACTGATCTCATCAGGTAAGCTGGTGTACAGTTTGTAGAACTTACTGGAATGTGGTTGTACATGTCAACCAAGTCTGGTAGTTTCTCCGGCCATTGATTCCTTCCTTCCAAGTGTAGGATCATCAACATGTGATGATGATATGGTTCATATTCTCACATAATCCGTTGGATTGGGGATGATATGGGGTCGTCCTTATCTTCTTGCACCCATACATGTGGCAGAACTCTTGGAAGATCTCTGCTTCAAAAGCTGATATTAGGACTTGCTTTGGATAACCTAATGGTCTGCAGAATACATTTTGGAATGTTCTGGCAGCGGTGGCAGCTGTCAAGTCTTTCACGGGGGCAACCATCATAACTCTCGAGTAATGGTCTACCATGGTCAACACGTATGTGCAGCCAGATCTACTTGGAGTCAGTTTTACGTGGTCCAGGGCTACAATTTCCAGAGGCTGTTTTGTCACGATGGGCTGGAGCGGTGCTTTCTGGCTCTGTAAGTCCTTTCGTCTAAGGCTGCAGGGTCCACAGTTCTTACACCACCTCTCAATGGATCCACGCATGCTGACCCAAGAGCACCAATCTTTTAGTAGCATTTGCAACTTCTTCCACCCAAAAGACCAGTCTGGTTGTGGTAGGCGTTCAACACCATCTGTACTTCTGACTTTGGCACGATGATTTGCCAGACCATCTCGTGTGTCCTCGGGTTGATCTGCCTCCTGCAGAGCTTCTCCTGGTAAATGAATAGCTTACTCCGCTCACTCCACAGATGTTTGACTTCTGGCTGGGGATTTTATGGCAGCGTTGCTGACTCCTGGGTTATCAGCTGCTTTACCAAACTGACAGCCGGGTCATTGTCTTGTACTTCCTTCCAACCGAAGTGGGGCAACGGGTTCACCATTCTCACAGAAGGGTCTTTACGGGTTTGCTGGCACTGAGTTTCTCTTAATTGATGGAAGGCAGGTAACTCCACTTCTTCTGGCTCGTCTTCATCCACGCCCACGTCTGACAGGTGAGGTATTCTGGACAAGGCATCCGCGTTTCCATTCTTGTGCCCAGCCCGGTACTTGATGGTAAACTGGTAGTTGGACAATCTGGCCTCCATCTCTGCTCCATGGCTCCCAATTTTGCAGTCTACAGGTGGGTCAGCGGATTGTTATCCGTGTAGGCTGTAAACTTGCTAGATGCCAGGTAGTGCTTAAACCTTTCTGTGACAGCCCAGACCAAGGCCAGGAATTCCAGCTTGAAGGAACTGTAGTTCTCTTGGTTCCTCTCCGTGGGGCGCAGCTTCCTACTGGCATAGGCGATCACCCTTTCTTTGCCCTCTTACTTTTGAGAAAGGAGGCTCCAAGTCCCATATTGCTGGCATCCGTGTACAGCAGGAAAGGCAGGTTGTAGTCCGGGTAAGCAAGGATTTCTTCTCCTGTCAGGGCCTCCCTCATCATCTGGAATGATTCTTCTTGTTCCTTGCCCCACCTCCACAGAGAACCTTAGACTTGCCCTTCTTGGGCGGGCCTACTAAGAGGTTTTGCAGGGGAGCAGCCTTCTTGGTGTACTCCTTTATGAACCTCCTATAGTAGCCCACCAGTCCCAGGAATTCATGTACTTCATTCAGGGTCTTGGATTCTGGCCACTCCTTGATAGCTGTCACCTTGTCTGGATCAGGGGCCACACCTTCGGCACTGACTATGTGTCCCAGGTACAGTACTCTTGGCTTTATAAGGTGGCATTTGGATGGTTTCAGCTTCATCCCGTATTTGGCCAGAGCTTCAATCACCTCTGCTAGATGAGTTACGAGTTCCTCATAGGTCTTAGAGTACACGATCATGTCATCCAGGTAGAGCAGTACCGGCTCAAAGATCTTATGTCCCAGGCAACTCTCCATCAACCTCTGGAAGGTTCCGGGTGCATTACATAGTTTAAATGGCATGCTGTTAAATGCACACAGGCCCATAGGTAATGTGAATGCAGTTTTCTCGCGGTCTTCCACGGCTACGGACACCTGCCAATACCCACTAGTGAGATCTAAGGTGGAAAAGTAATTGGCAGACTTTAACACAGCTAAGGATTCCTCTATACGAGGTAACGGTAAGCATCTTTGTGTGTTATGCGGTTTATTTCCCTATAGTCTACACACATTCTCATACTGCCATTCTTTTTCCTGACTAGGACTAATGGGGCTGCCCAGGGACTACAGCTGTCTCGTATAACCCCTGCGTCCTTCATGTCCTGTAACATTTCTTTGGCTTTTTGATAAAGTGCAGGTGGAATAGGCCTGTACCGCTCTTTGATTGGTGGATGTGTACCTGTGGGGATATGATGTTGCACCCCTTTTATCCTACCAAAGTCAAGTGAATGCTTACTAAAGACTAGTTCAAATTCTTTGACTACCAAGTAAACACCTTGCTTTTCATACACAGGAGTGGTGTTAGTTCCGACATGGAGTTGCTGGCACCAGTCCTCCAGTGGCCCTATTGTATTAACAGGTTTTGCCCCTTTGGTATGGGTAAGGGTCCCACTGCTTGGATCTCGTTATTGTTTACTGTGTACAATTTAGCAACAGTTGCATACCTGGGTAACTTAACCTCTTCACTGCCACAGTTTAAGATGCAAACTGGTACTCTCCCATTGTGTACATCAACTACCCCCCTGGCTGTCAAGAGTGTAGGTCTGTGGTCTGTGCTGATGGGCTCCACTAATGCCTGGTAGTCCTGCCCTCTCAGACCTATAGCTGCTCGACACCAAATTATCATTTTGCTCATTGGGGGAATCACAATAGGAAATGGGTCTGTCATCCGTGTAGTACCAATTTTGCCACCTGTAATCATTACCTGTTGATGATGAAGGAGGACTCATGCTGAAGGACCTTCGTCTGACCAGGTTTGGCAGTATCTGCAATCTGTTGAAGCAAAGACAAAACTTCTCTCACGCAATTGCTAACAACATTTGTGCCAAATCTATTATATAATTGCCGTAGCGACTTCCGTCGCATACGGCGCTACTTCCGTGGCTATGTTCGTGGCTTTGTTCGCGCACGCGACTCACTCGCAATGGCCACGAAGATAGATAGATAGATATATAGATACATAGATAGATCGATAGATATAGAGATAGATAGATAGATAGATAGATAGATAGATAGATAGATAGATAGATAGATAGATAGGTGAGTCGTTGCAGCCGCGGTAGGTCCATTGCGATTTTCTTGGGCCGGTGACAGCCGAGCGCCGTGGCCGAAAATCGAACCAAGGGGCCGGCCATGCATGGTTCGAAACACCGCTATGTATCTCTATGGGAAGTGAGGCGCTATTCTCATTGGTCGCTGTGTGCTGGCGGCGACCAATGAGAATAGCGCCTCACTTTAAGCAGTAAATTTGAAACTCAAAGCGCCGTGGCCGAAAATCGAACCAAGGGGCCGGCCATGCATTGTTCGAAACACCGCTATGTATCTCTATGGGAAGTGAGGCGCTATTCTCACTGGTCGCTGTGTGCTGTCGGCGACCAATCAGAATAGCGCCTCACTTCCCATAGAGATATAATGGACGAAAATTCGTCCATTATATCTGTATGGGAAGTGAGGCGCTATTCTGATTGGTCGCTGTGTGCTGCCGGCGACCAATCAGAATAGCGCCTCACTTCCCATAGAGATATAATGGAGGAATTTTCGTCCATTATATCTGTATGGGAAGTGAGGCGCTATTCTGATTGGTCGCTGTGTGCTGCCGGCGACCAATCAGAATAGCGCCTCACTTCCATAGAGATATAATGGACGAAAATTCGTCCATTATATCTGTGTGGGAAGTGAGGCGCTATTCTGATTGGTCGCTGTGTGCTGCCGGCGACCAATCAGAATAGCGCCTCACTTCTCATAGAGATATAATGGACGAATTTTCGTCCATTATATCTGTATGGGAAGTGAGGCGCTATTCTGATTGGTCGCTGTGTGCTGGCGGCGACCAATGAGAATAGCGCCTCACTTAAGCATAATTTGAACTCAAGCGCCGTGGCCGAAAATCGAACCAAGGGGCCGCCATGCATTGTTCGAAACACGCTATGTATCTCTATGGGAAGTGAGGCGCTATTCTCACTGGTCGCTGTGTGCTGTCGGCGACCAATCAGAATAGCGCCTCACTTCCCATAGAGATATAATGGACGAAAATTCGTCCATTATATCTGTATGGGAAGTGAGGCGCTATTCTGATTGGTCGCTGTGTGCTGCCGGCGACCAATCAGAATAGCGCCTCACTTCCCATAGAGATATAATGGACGAATTTTCGTCCATTATATCTGTATGGGAAGTGAGGCGCTATTCTGATTGGTCGCTGTGTGCTGCCGGCGACCAATCAGAATAGCGCCTCACTTCCCATAGAGATATAATGGACGAAAAGTCGTCCATTATATCTCTATGGGAAGTGAGGCGCTATTCTGATTGGTCGCCGGCAGCACACAGTGACCAATCAGAATAGCGCCTCACTTCCCATAGAGATACATAGCGGTGTTTCGAACAATGCATGGCCGGCCCCTTGGTTCGATTTTCGGCCACGGCGCTCGGCTATCGCCGGCCCAAGAAAATCGCAATGGACCTACTGCGGCTGCAACGACTCACCTATCTATCGATCTATCTATGTATCTATATCTATCTATTTATGTATCTAATCTCTATCTATCTATTATCTATTATCTATCTATCTATCTATTATCTATCTATTCTATCTATCTATTATCTATCTATGTATCTATTCTATCTATCTATCTATGTATCTATTTCTTCTATCTATTTCTATCTATCTATGTATCTATTTCTTTCTATCTATCTATGTATCTATTTATTTCTATCTATCTATCAATCTATCTATGTATCTATATCTATCTATCTATCTATCTATCTATTATCTATTCTATCTATCTATTCTATGTATCTATTTCTATCTATGTATCTATTTCTATCTATCTATGTATCTATTATCTATCTATCTATGTATCTATTATCTATCTATCTATTCTATCTATCTATTATCTATCTATCTATCTATCTATTCATCTATCTATGTATCTATTTCTATCTATCTATTATCTATATCTATCTATCTATCGTATCTATTATCTATCTATCTATCTATCTATCTATTTCTATCTATCTATTATCTATTTCTATCTAATCTATGTATCTATTTCTATCTATCTATCTATGTATCTATTTCTATCTATCTATGTATCTATTTCTATCTATCTATGTATCTATTTCTATCTTCTATGTATCTATTTCTACCTATCTATGTATCTATTTCTTTCTATTCTATCTATGTATCTATCTATCTATCTACCCTATGTATCTATTTCTATTCTATCTATCTATGTATCTATTTCTATCTATCTATCTATGTATCTATTTTCTATTCTATCTATCTATGTATCTATTTCTATCTATCTAGTATCTATCTATCTATTACTATCTATTTCTATCTATCTATCTATGTATCTATTCTATCTATTCTATCTATTATCTATTTCTATTTCTATCTACTATCTATTATCTATCTATCTATCTACTATCTATTTCTATCTATCTATTTCTATCTATCTATCTATGTATCTATTTCTATCTACATCTATCTATTATCTATTTCTATCTATCTATTACTATCTATTTCTATCTATTTTATCTATCTTCTATCTATCTATCTATCTATCTATCTATGTATCTATTTCTATCTATCTATCTATTATCTATTTCTATCTATCTATCTATCTATCTATCTATCTATCTATTTCTATCTATCTTTTCTATGTTCTATTCTTCTATCTATCTATCTATTTCTATCTATCTATCTATCTATTTCTATCTATCTATCTATCTATCTATGTATCTATTTCTATCTATCTATCTATCTATCTATTTCTATCTATCTATCTATCTATGTATCTATTTTATTTTATCTATCTATCTATATCTAAATCTATCTATATCTATCTATATATCTCTATATCTATCTATATCTATCTATCTCTATATCTTTCTAGCTATCTATATATATCTATATCTATCTATCTCTATCTCTATCTATCTCTATATCTATCTATTTATCTATATATCTCTATCTATCTATCTCTCTATCTCTATCTCTATCTATCTATATTTATCTATCTATCTATCTATCTATCTCTATATATATCTGTGTCTATCTATCTATCTATCTATCTATCTATCAAATCTATCCATATTTATTTATCTATCTATCTATCTATCTCTATATCTATCTATCTATATCTATATCTATCTATATCTATCTATGGCGAAGCGGCCATTGCGAGCCGTTGCAGGGGCTCCCGCCCCGGCGACGACCGACAAGCGCCGAGCGCCGTGCCCAAAAATAGAACCAAGGACCCGGCCATAAATTCCTCTAAACACGCTATGCATCCCTATGGGAAGTGAGGCGCTATGCTGATTGGTCGGCGCACCACACAGCGACCAATCAGAATAGCGCCTCACTTTCAGCGGTAAATTTGAAACTCAAAGTCGTCCATTATATCTCTATGGGAAGTGAGGCGCTATTCTCATTGGTCGCTGTGTGCTGCCGGCGACCAATCAGAATAGCGCCTCACTTTCAGCGGTAAATTTGAAACTCAAAGTCGTCCATTATATCTCTATGGGAAGTGAGGCGCTATTCTCATTGGTCGCTGTGTGCTGCCGGCGACCAATCAGAATAGCGCCTCACTTCCCATAGAGATATAATGGACGACTTTGAGTTTTAAATTTACCACTGAAAGTGAGGCGCTATGCTGATTGGTCGCCGTCAGCACACAGCGACCAATGAGAATAGCGCCTCACTTACAGCGGTAAATGTGAAACTCAAAATATTCCATGTATTTGAAGTATGGCGCCATACGGCGGGCGCTCTTCTGATTGGTCGCCACCTTCAGCGCGCCGAACAATCGGAATAGCAGCGGCCGCTATGCCGCCATATTTGAAATATACTGAGTAAACTATACACAGATTCCAGAATCCCGATGCAATCACATCGGGCTCACAGCTAGTATTATATACGGGTCATTTGCATTACTTGCTTCTGCTACTACTATGACCCCTCGGTTTTGCAATTCCACCCTCCCCACCTTTATGGGCACTTCTCTAACCCCCATTACAGTAATCGGTTCACCATTAGATACATTGAGGGTGAAGTCTATGGCAGGCTGCTTCAGTTCTGCATCAACCCAGTACTTTTTATAAAGGATATAGGGAATGGTGGTCACCTGTGACCCGGTGTCCAGCAAAGCAGGTGTCGGGATGCCATCTAGTACAATTGACAGGAACGGCCTCTGTCCGATGAACGTCTTGCACCAGGAGGCTGGGCCCTGTTGAGTTACTCTTTAGGTTTGGCCCCGGCCCCCAGAGTCTGCCCGTTTAATGGACAGCTCCTGGCGATGTGGCCGGTTCGATTACAGCGGCGGCAGATGGGCTCCCCAGTGAAGCTGTAGCGGTCGGTGGTTTTCCCTCAGTACGCTGTGGTTTGCTTGCTCTCATCCAGGGTACATCCTCCAGACTGTCAGCAAATTGAAACAGCGGTTGAGGTCGGGGCTGGGGTCTTGGCGCTGGCTGTTGATTCTGCTGCAGCTGTTGAGCTTCCATCAGCTTGGTTATGTTTTTGCTCATTTGGCGCATTTCAGCGCGCATCTCAGCATGCAGAGAGTCATACTTGTCAGGCTGAGCAGATTGTACATTGTGCGTGGCTGCAGACACGGGTGCTAGTTTCGGGGTAGCCTGCGCCTCACCACTGCACCACCGTTTGATGGCAGCATCATGGGTCTATACTGGCCGCAACCCTCTTATGGCCATTTCCTTCAGGGTATTAAAGTCAGCTTCCGGGTTGGTCAGTGACCACCAATTTGTCATCGGGGGATAGCAGTCCCCAAGTGAATTGTTCAATCAAGAGCTTATTTTCATCAGGTACACTGGCAGGGCTGACATGCTTAAGGGCTCGCAATTCTTCCTCTAGGCGCCAGGCGAAAGCTCTGATATCATTTCCTGGCCTCTGGTAGCAGTAATGAACACGCATGCGTATATCAGCCTCATTGCACTCCTCAAAAGTAGTTCTCAATTTGTCAAATATAGTGGCCGCTGATCTCCGTTTAGCAGCAGACCAGGACTCACTCTCTTTCTCTGCTGACCAGTCATCGCTTTCATGTCCAGGACACTAGTGATTTTTCTATTAAAAACATCCAACGTATCAGGGCGACCATCATGCTGGGGCAACCACTGAACCCCCGGAATGTATGGGAGTGAGATCGCCATGATCGGGGCAACGGCGCCTGTGGCGCCCTGCTCACGCAGGTAAGGTAGCAGGATGGAGTACAGGATGGATTCGGAGGGCAGCATGGAACCTCTGTACACAGCAGCTGCAGAAGACGCCGGGTGAAAACAGAGGGGGGTGAGGGGGATCCTGCCCCCTCGCTTCCATCCTGCTTCCCCCGGCTCCATCCTTCCACCCCCTGGCTCCATCCTGCCCCACTCGCACCATCCTGCCCCCCCGCTCCATCCTGCCACCCCCCGCTCCATCCTGCCCCACTCGCTCCATCCTGCCCCGCTTGCTCCATCCTGCCCTGCTCGCTCCATCCTGCCCCCCCCCCGCTCTATCCTGTCCCCCAGCTCCATCATGCCCTGCTTGCTCCATCCTGCCCGCTCGCTCCATCCTGCCCCGCCTCCATCCTGCCCCACTCGCTCCATCTTGCCCCCCGGGTTCATCCTGCCCTGCTTGCTCCATCCTGCCCCACCCTGCCCTGCTCGCTCCATCTGCCCGCTCATTCCATCTTGCCCCCATCTGGCTCCATCCTGCCCCGCTAGCTCCATCCTGCCCCCATTGCCTCCATCCTGTGCCCCCCGCCTCCATCCTGCCCCGCTCACTCCATCCTGCCCCCCCTTGCCACCATCCTGCCCCGCTGGCTCCATCCTGCTCTGATCGCTCCATCCTGCCTCCCGCCACCATCCGGCCCCCAGGCTCCATCCTGCCCCCCTGGCTTCATGCCCTGCCGGCTCCATCATGTCCCCGTGCCTCCATCCTGCCACCCTGGCTCCATCCTGCTCCCCCCCACCTCCATCCTGTCCCCCTGGCACCATGCCCTGCTGGCTCCGTCCTGCCCCCCCGCCTCCATCCTGCCCCCTGCCTCCATCCTGCTCACCCCCTGCCTCTCCCCCGTCACTCCATCCTGCCCCCCCCATCCATCCTGCCCCCCACATCATCCTGCTCCCCGCTCCATCCTGCCCCCCGCCTCCATCCTGACCCCGCCTCCATCCTGCTACCCCCTGCTCCCCCGGCTCCATCCTCCTCCCCACATCCATCCTGCCCCCCCGCATCCATCCTGCTCCCCGGCTCCATCCTGCCCCCCGCATCCATTTCCCGCTCCCCGCTCGCTCCAGCCCCGCTCGCTCCATCTGCTCGCTTGCTCCATCCTGCCCTCTCGCTCCATCCTGCCCTTCCGCCTCCATCCTGCCCCGCCTCCATCCTGCCCCCCTGCTCCATGCTGCCCCGCTCGCTCCATGCTGCTCCGCTCGCTCCATCCGTTCAGCTAATCGGTTTCCCAGGCAACGACAGGTCCTAAAGGCCTGTAGGACCTAGAAGATGGAGGTGGAGCGAGCCGGCGGACAGGTGAGTATCCTCACTTAGAATTTTTTTTATTTTTACTTTTACTGTGGAGGAGCGGGGTCCAGGAGAAGCGGGGGGCTGCGGGGAGCGGAGTATTGCCATATACCATAGTGCTGTAATGTACCGCCATATACTATAGTGCTGCTATACATGTACTGTAATGTATCGCCATATACTATAGTGCTGCTATACATGTGCTGTAATGTACTGCCATATACTATAGTGCTGCTATACATGTGCTGTAATGTACCACCATATATCATAGCGCTGCTATACATGTGCTGTAATGTACCGCCATATACTATAGTGCTGCTATAAATGTACTGTAATGTACTGCCATATACTATAGTGCTGCTATACATGTACTGTAATGTACTGCCATATACTATAGTGCTGCTATACATGTAATGTAATGTACCGCCATATACTATAGCGCTGCTATACATGTGCTATAATGTACCACCATATACCATAGTGCACCTGTATATGTACTCTAATGTACCGCCATATACTATAGTGCTGCTATACATGTGCTATAAAGTACCACCATATACTATAGCACTGCTATACATTTGCTATCAAGTACCACCATATACCATTGTGCACCTGTATATGTGTGGCGCCCTGCTCACACAGGTAGCACAGACTTCTCTAATGCATAGCTGGGTTTCCACAGCAGGTACCTACTACATACAACACCTTCTGTCTGGCCCAGGCCCGGGGGAAGGGGGGGAACTCAGTCTCGCCGGTTTGGGAAGTCACGGGTAGCGGTGCCTGAGGCTGTGGGCCTGGTGGGCAATGAAAAATGGGGAAAAATAAATAATAAGAATGTCTATTCGTGGTGCCACCTGTAGGTTCTGGTGATGACACCGGCGCTGCTGGAACCTCCGGGATGATGGGCGGCAGCACGATGGAGTAGCTCCCTACAGGCGGAGCGGGGTCCCCGGGGCTAAGGGTTGTGATGGTGGAATAGGGCAGCACAGTCGTTTCTGCGCAAGGTTGGAGTAGGGGAGCGCAGTCGGTGTGGTGCAGGTGGAAGGAGGGACATGCATACATGAAACTCTTTTGGTACCTTTACTGATGTTCTGTTACAGGTACATACGTCCGGAGTGAGGGATAACACCTTGGGATCTCCACAGCGAGTAGGGTTGTAGGCCTCCTTGTTTAGCTTTCTTGTTCTAAGCCTGGCAGGTGTGGAACCTAACCGGACCGTTATTTCTCTCTCTCTCCACACCCGGGTTGCTGCACTGAGAGTTCTATCTTGGGCTACTGCCGTCGTCTCTCCATGGTCCCTGGCTCTCAACTGTTGGTGCTGCGGAAGCTTAGCCTCAGGGCCAGACTGGGACCAAAAAGCAGCCCTGGAAAACAAGCCCCACCAGCCGACACGTTATATCACCCATCAGCCCTGATCAGTGATGTTTGCTTTTAAGTTGTCATGGCCTCATCACATTATCTGAAGAGCCAAATGTGAATGGTGCAGCAGAGGGAATAATCAATTGCAGCTCCATTCACATGGTGATCTTCACAGGTACATTTGCCAGGATTGTTGGGTCAAATCCAGAGCGAAGGAAAGTCATCCCCTATACAGAAGAGAAGTGATGACTTCCATATTAGGGATAATCAAATTAAGCAACATTTAAATGCTGAAAATCAAAGTCCAATACCACCTCTGATAACAGGACAGGAGAAGTGGTAGTGTGCAGTGTATATACACCATAATACAGATACTGAAGATTACACTCAAGAAAAACCAAAGTGCCAGCACTGCCAGAAAAAAATATAAAGATTGTGTAAATACGCATATTGTTTCCACACTGTAAAAATGAGACCATTTCGCAAAAGATTAAACCATCTTTTGAGCCACTCTGCCGCGACAAGGCATATCTCAGATAGAGTGGTCCTATCTACAATTTTTAATTTACTCTGTGTCAAAAGACCTCAATAATATATATAAAGTGGACCATACAAAGCTATCACTCACCTTCACATATCAGACCTGCTTCCAAGGTGCCAGATCAGTGCAAGTGATATAAGGCAACTCAGGCTCCCACACCGCAAGGCTTCCACCACAAATGTCAGGGCTTTTCAAAGTTAACCCCCACCACACCGACCCAGCCTTTATGGATAACAGCAGGCTGGGTCGGTGCGGTGGGGGTTAACTTTGAAAAGCCCTGACATTTGTGGTGGAAGCTGCAGGTGTGGGGGCCTAGGTTGCCTTATATCACTTGCACTGATCTGGCACCTTGGAAGCAGGTCTGATATGTGAAGATGAGTGATGTTTTTGTATGGTCCACTTTATATATATTATTGAGGTCTTTTGACACAGTGAAAATTAAAAATTGAAGAGTAGGTCCTATCTGAGAATGCCTTGACGTTTGGTGGGGTGGCTCAAAAGATTATTTAATCTTTTGCTAAATGTCTCAACTAAATTATTTGCCGTTTGGAAACAATATGTGTTTTTGCACAATTTTTATATTTTCTGGCAGTGCTGGCGTTCTCTGTTTTTTCCTGAGGATTACACCCAGTATACAGGACAGAAGAAGTGGTACTGTGCAGTGTATATATACAGGATAATACAGATGCTGAGGATTACACCCAGTGTACAGGATAGGAGAAGAGGTACTGTGCAGTGTATATATACAGAATAATACAGATACTGAGGATTGTACTCAGTATACAGGACAGGAGAAGTGGTACTCTGCAGTGTATATCCACAGAATAATGCAGATACTGAGGATCACACACATACGCATATGCAGCCTGCCCTCACACACACACACACACACACGCAACTCGCCTTCACACATACATAGATACCAGCTTGTCCCATCCCCACACACATGCACCAGCCTGCCCCGTCCCCCACACACATGTAGCAGCGTGATCCAGCCCCCACACGCATGCAGCAGTCTTCCCCGGCCCCCACACACATGCAGCAACCTAAGCCCCGCCCCCCCAACACACACACATGTGGCACCTGCCCCGGCCCCCACACACACGTAGCAGCCTGACCTGGCTCCTACACACGTAGTTGCCTGCCCAGGCTCCACACGCATGTAGCAGCCTGCTCAGGCCCCCACACACACGTAGCAGCAGCCTGTCCACACACACAAACAACAGCCTGCCCCCCACCCATACATGCAACAGCCTGTCCACACATGCAGTGGTCTACCCTGGCCCCCATACACACATAGTATCCTGCCCAGGCCCCCATACACACATAGCAGCCTTCCCAGGCCCCCATACACACATATCAGCCTGTCCTCTCTCTCTCACACACACACACATGCAACAGCTTGTCCCGGCCCCCACACACATAGCAGCCAGTCCTCACACACACACATGCAGCAGCCTGCCCTGGCCCCCACACATGTAGCAGCAGTCTGTCCACACACAGCGACCTGTGCCGGCCCCACGCACATGCAACAGACTGCCCTGCACCCACACATGTAACAGTCTGTCCTCAAACACACACATGCAGCAGCCTACCCTGGCCCTCACACATGCAGCAGACTGTCCACATACACCCAGCAGCCTGCCCTGGCCCCCATACAGACATAGCAGTCTGCACAGGCCCCAACACACACAGAGCAGCATGTCCACACACAGCTGCGTGCCCCCATGCACATGCAGCAGTCAATCCTCACACACAGAGACACACTCACACATACACACAGCAGCCTGTCCTCACACAGACACACACATACACACACAGAAGCCTGCCCTCACACACAATCACACACATACACTCACAGAAGCCTGCCCTCACACACAAATTCACACACAGAAGCCTGCCCTCACACACAGTCACACACATACACAGAAGCCTCCCCTCACACACAGTCACACACAAATATACACACAGAAGCCTGCCCTCACACACATATACACACAGAAGCCTGCCCTCACACACAATCACACACAGAAGCCTGCCCTCACACACAATCACACATATATGTGGCGCCCCGCAACGAGTGCGTCACAAGAGGGTATTGCAGCCATAAATGCAGCCGCAATATTCTCTGACTCAGCAATGATCCGGTTAACATAGAAATCCAACCCAACATGCATCACCTAGAACAGAGGGCCAATCATAGGTCCTGGTGGGTGGAGTGTTAGGGAAGTGTAGTAGAACACACAATAGCCTAGATAGAACAGAAGGAGTCTAGAGTCTAGAGCAGAACCTAGAACACTAGGAGACTCCCGTGCCCACAACTCACAGCCGGTTCACTGGTACCGAAGCTGGCAGCAGTTCACCTCTGCTACGCGAACCAGAAGCGTGGAGGAGCAGCTTTACAGGAGCACCCCACCACCAGCCAACTTCCAGTCGTCTAACCAGCGGTGTACCCACTGAGGGATCCAAGGCTCCCCAAAACATCCAGAACGTACATCATGGATAGGGCATTGAAGCAGCCTCCCCGTACCCGACCTGGTATTCCTGGGCGACACTGGCAACCAATTAGTTAGAATGGAGGAACACTGCGGATTTCTAAGGGACACCATCACTGCTGAGTCCACCCGGTCTACTACTCAACCACTGTATGCCATGTACTGCCTGCTGGTTACAGTAAAGACCCGTTGCAGAGACTTTCTGTGTCCGTGCATCCTTATGAACTGTCCGTCCGCACTACAAGGTAACCGCAGCTGCCGCACAAATCTTAAGCAGCTCCATCCTCCGGGATCACCGCTCAGCCTGTGGGGAGCGTAACATCTTGCTACTGTCCATCCCCCGGAGGTTCCGCAGCGTCGGTAGTCCTTACCGAATCTACTCATAGGTGGCGTCACGAATAAATTAAAAACCCCTTTAATCTGTTCCTACAAGACGTCTTCAAACACTTTTGATCTGCACTACACCGGGCCCCACTACCGGCAGGCGCGGTCCACCCTGACAAGGAGGAAAGAAGCATCGCCTGTCTAAACCGGAGTCCCGGCCACGGTGAGTCAGAAAATGGCGTCACGAACAGGATACGAGCAGGCCCGTTACCCAACGGGTATAATGTGCTTAAAATGGACTTTATTGTCTACAATTTGGACTTTGTTCGTCCCTAAAAGAACTTTCCCGCCTTTTCACCATTGGGCCAAGATGGCGCCCAAGATGGCGTTCCCGCCACAAGAATCCGCCACGTGCAAGCCCAGGAGTGAGTCAACCTCCCCCTCATCGTGGGAGGGCTAAAGACAAAAGGCGCCAAACTCTTTGTCCGCCCTGATTGCTCGAATCAACCATGGGGGCAGACCCCAAAGACTTTTCCCACGATTGGACTACAAAAGCCCAGCGGAAATGGGAGTGTCAGACAGACCTTCTTCACCAGCTCTACCAGAACGCTTACCGGTTGAACGGTGTGGTTTCCCTCCGATGAAGAGAATGGCCAGCACGAGACTCCAAGACCTAATGCGGGAGGTCGAGGCGGAGCCAGAGGAGCCATAGGCCAACCGAGTCCGGATCCTGCCCTTACCGTAGACGGCAGCCCCGACTTCTGGCTAGAGGCTCTACAAGACCTCCGGGTGCGACTACTTGAGACTGTGTAGTGGACGATTCGCAGCTGGATTGCGACCCTAGGCAGAAGACTCCATCATGCGATGCAGCAGAGCCGACCGGGTACAGCTTCTCCAAGCCCAGACGACATCGCCAGCTTTTCAACCACCTCACCGTCGCCCACCACCTGTCCTGCTTCGTCACCGGAGCCCATAGACTGCATCATTCCTGTGAGGACCACAGCTCGACCCGTTCCAGCGGTTGAACCCGCATCCGACCCCGTTCCAGAGCCGGAGCTTCCAATACACTCCCACGAAGAAGCTGACACCTACCTGGTTCCACCTGCGGAACCCGCGACTAGTTTCTACAATACTGAGACTGTCGCCTGTTTCTCCCCTGAACCGGAGGCCTCCTCTGCAACTACAGAGGCCTACCTGGTGACCGGGATCGAAACACCACTTCCCGCTGCTACAGAAGAAGAGGCAGGCAGCCTGGAAGTCCTGCACAACGACCCCGAGGAGAACTTTGCAGCACAGCCACCCATCGACCCAGAGGATTCCATTCCATCGTCTTCGTCAGCCGAGCAGCCCGACGTAGATATCGAAGGAGAGGTCGAGGAGGATGACGACGAGACCTACAGTCCAGCTGAGGATCTCTACACCGGGTTCGCCTGGGGAGACACCAAGAATCCTTCTGCCGGGCGATCCGCTCGGGTGCACTGGTCGGGTGCCGCCGCAACAGCATCTTCTCAGGTTCCGTTAAACCGGGCTCCACTCCAGACTGCCCACCAAGCTCGAGCGGTTCAACAACCAGCAGGCCGTAGTGACTTTATCCACACGCCGCATCACTCCGACGAAGAGGTACGTCGTATCCGGAGAGAGGAGTGGCACACTCGACTGCAAGCCAACATGCAGGCTCGCGCCGAGGCCCGCCGTCAATCTCCATTACCTGAACAATTCCGTAAAACCGGGCGGGTAAGCACCTTTAACTTGTCCACCGGGTGGGGATTCGTAAGGGAGGAGGGTGTGAGTACCGAAGTATTTGTGGGGCGTCGTGATGTGGAATCGCACCTACCGCGAGGTCATCCAAACCGAGACTTGTATAGAGGGGACATAATAACCTATGAGCGACATATATGCTGTGACGGGTGGTTCGCTATACGAGTCCGGAACACTGCCCTCCATAAGTGACTGTTGTTGTTTGAACTTTTCTACTAAAGAGACTTCTTCCTGTTTGCGAAGTAACACCGCGACTTGGCGGCTACAGCCTGAACTTTTATTTTAAGGACAGCCGACCGCCCGCCGGGTCCGCGCAATGTGTTAACCTGTTATTTACCTCACTTTTATGCATACAATGACTTGTCATTAATAAAAGTGTATTACCTGTTATAAAATGTAAAAACCTCTGTAATGTGGGTAGTGTGACGCTTGGGGACAAGCGTATTCAACCAAGGGGGAGTGTGGCGCCCCGCAACGAGTGCGTCACAAGAGGGTATTGCAGCCATAAATGCAGCCGCAATATTCTCTGACTCAGCAATGATCCGGTTAACATAGAAATCCAACCCAACATGCATCACCTAGAACAGAGGGCCAATCATAGGTCCTGGTGGGTGGAGTGTTAGGGAAGTGTAGTAGAACACACAATAGCCTAGATAGAACAGAAGGAGTCTAGAGTCTAGAGCAGAACCTAGAACACTAGAATAGGACAGTCTGAGGACTTGAACTTGGGAGGACGGGGCTCCGCACCCCGTGCGGGCCCTGGGCCGTCACGTCGGTGTCAGCACTGAGCCTTAACCACCAGTTGGCTTATTCACACGAGTTCCCAAGACTCCGTGCCACAATCACAGCGTTCACTGGTACCGAAGCTGGCAGCAGTTCACCTCTGCTACGCGAACCAGAAGCGTGGAGGAGCAGCTTTACAGGAGCACCCCACCACCAGCCAACTTCCAGTCGTCTAACCAGCGGTGTACCCACTGAGGGATCCAAGGCTCCCCAAAACATCCAGAACGTACATCATGGATAGGGCATTGAAGCAGCCTCCCAGTACCCGACCTGGTATTCCTGGGCGACACTGGCAACCAATTAGTTAGAATGGAGGAACACTGCGGATTTCTAAGGGACACCATCACTGCTGAGTCCACCCGGTCTACTACTCAACCACTGTATGCCATGTACTGCCTGCTGGTTACAGTAAAGATCCGTTGCAGAGACTTTCTGTGTCCGTGCATCCTTATGAACTGTCCGTCCGCACTACAAGGTAACCGCAGCTGCCGCACAACATCTTAAGCAGCTCCATCCTCCGGGATCACCGCTCAGCCTGTGGGGAGCGTAACATCTTGCTACTGTCCATCCCCCGGAGGTTCCGCAGCGTCGGTAGTCCTTACCGAATCTACTCATAGGTGGCGTCACAATAAATTAAAAACCCCTTTAATCTGTTCCTACAAGACGTCTTCAAACACTTTTGATCTGCACTACACCGGGCCCCACTACCGGCAGGCGCGGTCCACCCGTGACAAGGAGGAAGGAAGCATCGCCTGTCTAAACCGGAGTCCCGGCCACGGTGAGTCATATACACACACAGAAGCCTGCCCTCACACACAATCACACACATACACACACAGAAGCCTGCCCTCACACACAATCATACACAGAAGCCTGCCCTCACACACATACACACACAGAAGCCTGCCCTCACACACAATCACACACACACACACACACACACACAGAAGCCTACCCTTACACACAATCACACACAGAAGCCTGCCCCCACACACAATCACACACATACACACACAGAAGCCTGCCCTCACACACAGTCACACACATAGCAGTCTACCCTCACACACATACATACACACACAGCAGCCTGCCCTTACACACACACAGACACACATACATGCACACACAGCAGCTTGCCCTCACACACACACATACACACACACAGAAGCCTGCCCTCACACACAGTCACACACATAGCAGTCTACCCTCACACACATACATACACACACAGCAGCCTGCCCTCACACACACACACACACACACATACACAGCAGCCTGCCCTCACACACATAGCAGTCTACCCTCACACACATACATACACACACAGCAACCTGCCCTCACACACACACATACACACACAGCAGCCTGCCTTCACACACACACATACACAGCAGCCTGCCCTCACACACACATAGACAGCAGCCTGCCCTGCACCCCCCACCACACACACAGACAAGTCAGGTCAGACGATAGTGAAAGTATCTTGCCTCAGCTTAGGCTTGCCGCACTGGCAGCCCCGGGTCTGTAGCTGAGACAGGTCACAGGAGGAGTGAGGAGGAGACTCAGTCTCTGACTGAGACAAAGTTATCTGCTGCTGACCGCTGCCTTCAGGCCAACTCCACTGCCTACACACAGTGCACAGGGACCTGGTAATGGCTGGGGTGGCCACGTTTCCGTTTCCTGGGCGGGACAGCAGAGTGTGTACTCTTTCCGCCCACAAAGAATGTACAGGCACGCTGTCCTTTCAATAACTATGAGCTGCTGCCTGGGCCGCTGGCACGCAGATTGAGTTGCGTCACTCTGTGGCTGTGCGATGAGTGAGTCACTCTCACTCGGATGACGTGTACTGGGCAACTTGGCTTCAGCCACCCGGTTTCTGATGTGGGTCAAGAGAGGGAGCCAGACACAGCAGGACATCACCGCAGTGATCAGAGAGGGTAACCCGGAGACCGCACAGGAGGAGAAACAGACATCAGGGTCACGAAGAGAGAGGAGGCAAGTCTGGCTGCATGCAGGCTGTGCTTCGATCACTACAAAGGAACAGAGGAGACCTTATACCCACTTGCTGTGGGGACCCACTGTGCAACCTGGTCAGCTGTCAGTGCCCTGGACGTCTATACCTGCGTACCAACAGCCTGGGCTCGACATATCTTTTCTGGCGGTCCTGAACAGGATCCCGTGCCCAATATTACTGGGTACTGTGTGCCGTATTTTTGACTGTATTGAGTGACTGCTTAAACTACACCGCCATTGCTGCGCCGAAGAGCGGGAAGAAAGGGGGTGTGCTAGCCTGTAGAGTGTGAAACTGAAACCCGCCCCTAGCTCAGCCGAGAATTCCCGAGCGCCACAGCCTAGTACGGAAACTCCCGAACTGTTTAACCCTTCAAGAGCTGGCTGTAATTCACTAGGGGGGCCTCCAACATGTCAGCCTCCTCCAGCAACGATGAATGCGCATACGCTGATCCTAGGAATTACACCGAAGGTCTTATGGCTGCCTCCGGTAGCACTGCCAGCACCACCAGCACACCGGGTGCACTCGCCCCAATAATACCGATGCCACTCCCATACATCCCGGGGCCAAGTGGTTGCCCCAGTATGACGGTCATCCGGACACTGGATGAGTTTAAACAAAAAATCAATAACGTCCTGGACATGTATGCGATGACCGGCCAACAACGCGCTGCTGTGGTACTCAGACAGTTAACTGGCGCAGCAGAGAAAGAAAGTGTGTCCTGATCTGCCGCTGAACGCAAATCAGCCACCGCCATATTTAACAAACTGAGAGCTACTTTTGAGAAGTGCAATAAGGCTGATATACGCATGTGCTTCCATCACTGTTACCAGAGGCCGGGAAATGATATAAGAGCTTATGCCTGGCGTTTGGAAGAAGCATTGTGCGCCCTTACACATGTCAGCCCTACCAGTGTACCCGATGAAAACAAGCCCTGATTGAACAGTTCACCCAGGGACTGCTATCCCTGAGGACAGTAAGACTGTACGTTGGTGGTCATTAAGCAATCCTGAAGCTGGCTTTAACACTCTGAAGGAGATGGCCATCCAAGGGTTAAAGCCGGTAGAGACCCATGAAGCTGCTATTAACCGGTGGTGCAGTGGTGAGGTGCAGGCTACTCCAAAACCCTTACCAGTGTCTACAGCCACGCACAATGTTCAATCTGCTCAGCCTGACAAGTATGACTCCCTGAGAGCTGAGATGCGTGCTGAGATGCGCCAAATGAATAAAAACATCACCAAGCTAATGGACGCTCTGCGGTTACAGCAAAGCCAACAGCCAGCACGAAGACTCCAGTCGCTGACTCAACTTGTCGACAGTCAGGAGGATGTACCCTAGATGCGAGGGAAGCAAGCCACAGCGTACCGAGCGAGGACCACCGACCGCTACAGCTCCACTGGGGAGCCCATCTGCCGCCGCTGTAACTGCACCGGTCACCTCGCCAGGAGCTGTCCCTGGGGCCGGGGCCAAACCTCAGGATTAGATCAACAAGGCCCAGCCACCTGGTACAAGACCTTCATCGGACAGAGGCCGTTTCTGTTCATTGTACTGGATGGCATCCCGACACCTGCTCTGCTGGACACCGGGTCACAGGTGACCACATCCCCTATATCCTTTATAAGATGTATTGGGCTAATGCAGAACTGAAACAGCCTGATCTAGACTTTACCCTTAATGCATCCAATGATGAACCAATTACCGAAATGGGGGTTAAGGAAGTACCAATAAAGGTGGGGAGGGTGTAAATGCAGAACCAGGGGGTCCTTGTACCGTGTTTCCCCGAAAGTAAGACACCGTCTTATATTTTTTTTGGGTCCAAAAAGACCGCCATGTCTTACTTTCGGGGGGTGTCTTATATTAGCCAAAAAAAATATCCCATTGCAGCAGCCTCCCAGTACGGTACCCACTACAGCCTGCCACATCTCACACACACACACATCACACACACACACATACACACACATCTCACACACACACATCTCACATACACACACATACACACACATCTCACATACACACACATCACACACACATACACACACATCTCACACATACACACATGTCACACACACACATACACACACACACATCTCACACACACACAAACACACACACACACACTTTCTTACCTTCTTTCTTTTCTTTCATCTGCGGTGCTGCTTTGGTGGTGCACACGGGTCAGCTGACGTCAGTCCTGGGCTGTGATTGGCTCCTGCCCTGGGCCAATCACAGCGCCGGAGCCCAGGGCCAATCACAGCGCCGGAGCCCAGGGCCAATCACACCGCAGGAGCCCTGGGCCAATCACAGCCCAGGACTGACGTCAGCTGGCCCATGCTTCCTGCGCTGTGATTGGCGCAGGGCTCGTGGGCGGGGTGGAGAGCAGGAAAGAGCGCCGGAGCTCCAGGGCATGGAGCGGTGCCACAGTGCCGCAGATCCAGTGATGTGATCCGCAAAAGGTACACCTTACATTTGGGGGGGTGTCTTATATTAGCAAGTAGGGCGCCCCCCAAAGCATGCCTTACTTTCGGGGGCGCCCTACTTTCGGGGAAACACGGTAGTAGCAGAAGCCAGTAATGCTAATGATCCTTATATTTTACTAGGCACTAACTTTGTTAGCAATTGCACGGAGGAAGTCTTGTCTTTGCTTCGACAGATCGCAGACACTGCCAGACAGCGTCGGACTGCTCTGCCGGGTAATCGGGTAAAAGTGATGGGGGCCCTCAGGTCTAGAGGCCCCGCCCACCTAGCCCCGCCTCTCACTACCCCCTGCTCTACCTCCCTGACTGTGCTGCTGTGCAGGGATCTCCTCCGGGTAGAGCGAGCATTGTGATCTCCTCCCCCCTCCCATGTGACGTCTTTTTCTTCCAGTTCCTGCTCCTCTTGGAGGGAGCAGAGCCAGAGAGGGAAGCCTTCAGTGACACTGAGAAGCAGGATCACAGCCATGGCTGCACATTGCCAGCCCAGCAAGAGCACAGGCTTAGACACTGCAGCTTGAAAGAGAGGGCAGACAGGTCTTTCTGCAAGGGACACAGACTCCACAGCCCCCACACTCCTGTGAGTAAACTATCATTGTGCACCTGTCCTGTTAAACAATAATCTGGGGCCTGAACTGTGCTGAGGAGCTGCTCTGACTCACTCCTTAGCTTTTATATCACTGCAGCCGTCTATTTCCTGTATCTCTGCACACAGGAAATAGAGCAGCTGCAGGCAGCTCACACTACATGAAAGGAGAGGTCTGAGAGATCACTGGCTTGCAGCCTTAAGGTTAGAAGGGAGACAGCTCTTAGTGGACCCTGAGGGTCCCCCTGGTGTGGGTGCAGCGCTCAGGGGCCCCCCAGTGTGGGAGCAGCACTCAGGGGCCCCCCTGGTGTGGGTGCAGCGCTCAGGGCCCCCCCAGTGTAAGTGCAGCGCTCAGGGGCCCCCAGTGTGGGGGCAGCACTCAGGGGCCCCCCAGAGAGGGAGCAGCACTCAGGGGCCCCCTGGTTTTGGGGGAAGCGCTCAGGGCTCCCCTGGTGTGGGGGATGCACTCAGGGGCCCCCCCGGTGTGGGGGATGCGCTCAGGGGCCCCCCCGGTGTGGGGGATGCGCTCAGGGGCCCCCCCGGTGTGGGGGATGCGCTCAGGGGCCCCCTGGTGTAGTGGATGCACTCAGGGACCTCCTGGTGTGGGGGCAGTGCTCAGTGGCCCCCCCGGTGTGTGGGGCAGTGCTCAGGGGCCTCCCGGTGTTGGGAGGGGAAGCGCTCAGGGGCCCCCTGGTGTAGTGGATGCACTCAGGGGCCTCCTGGTGTGGGGGCAGCACTCAGGCTCCCCCCCCGGTGTGGGGGCAGCACTCAGGGGCCCCCGAGGGTGAGGTGTGGGGCAGCGCAGGGCCCCCGAGGGTGCGGTGTGGGGCAGCATTCGGGGCCCTGTCAGGGGCAAATTACACCAGCGGGGAAGACAGGCACAGGGAGGAGACACAGCGTACAGGGGAAGGGATAGGCACAGGGGGAAGACAGGCGCGCAGGGGGAGATAGGTGCGCAGGGGGGACACAGCGCACAGGAAAGAGACAGGCAAAGGGGGAGACAAGTGTAGGGGAGAGACACAGTGCACAGGGAGAGGAACAAGCACAGGTAAGAGACAGGCTCAAGGGAGAGACAGCGCACAGGGGTGAGAGACTGCACATAGAGAGGAGAGACCGCTCAAGGGGAGAGATATGCACAGGATCGGAGAGACAGCATGGTAGGGAATACATTTGCGAGGGATATATTTATATATACATATATATAGGTTGCGGACTATATATATATATATTTTTTATATATATATATATATAGAACATGATGCGGCAGTATGTACTAAAGGGGTCCACTTTGACTCTTTCGCCCAGGGCCCGCAGAAACCTGGAGCCGGCCCAGCCCCCAGCAGCAATATGTCTCCACCAGCAACAGCATAACGTGTGCTCCCCAACTACAGCAGCAAAATGTGTGCCCCCCCAACAACATAAGCAATATGTGTGACCCCCAGCAGCATCAGCAATATGTGCCCCCCAGCAGCAATATGTGTGTGCCCCACAACAGTAACAGTGTGTCTGTGCTCCCCCATCCCCAGCAGTAGCAGTATGTCTGTGACCCCCCCCATAGCAGCAGTGTGTTTTTGCCCCCCATAGCCTGGTGCCGGAGACCAGGAGCTGCAGAGGAAGAGGCTGCCGGGTGCCTGGTGCCGGGTTCCTGGTGCCAGCGAGCGGGAGACTGGGAGCTGCAGAGGAAGAAGCTGGCTGGTGCCGGCGAGCGGGAGACCAAGAGTCACAGAGGAAGAAACTGCCTGGTACCAGAGACCGGGAGCTGCAGAGGAAGAAGCTGCCTGGTGCCGGGTTCCTGGTGCCGGTGACCGAGAGACCGAGCGCTGCAGAGGAAGAAGCTGCCGGGATCCGGGATCAGAAACGTGGAGTCAGGTAAGGCGCTGTTACAGCCGAAGATAGTAGCCTGGGGGGACAGAGTGGGATAGATGGATGGTGTGGCCTGGAAGAGGGGGGAGAATGGGTTGGATGTTTGGGGGGCATTATGGAAAAGGGGAGAGAACGTGATGGATGGATAGGGGGGCGGCATAGAAAAGGGGGGAGAACGGGATGGATGAATGGATAGGGGCGGCATAGAAAGGGGGAGTAGCTGGATGGATGGATGGGGGCCGGCATGGAAAAAGGGGGAGAAAATGGATGGATGGGGGAGAAGGTACATGGATGGAGGGGGATGGGGAGAAGGTACATGGATGGTTTGGTGGATGGGGGAGAAGGTACATGGATGGGGGATGTGGGAGAAGCTACATGGAACGTCGGGGGGAGAAGCTACATGGAATGTGGGGGAGAAGCTACATGGAACATGGGAGAGGGGAGAAGCTACATGGATGAGGGATGGGGGAGAGGCCGCGTGGAACAAGGGAGGGGAGAGGCTGCGTGGTGCATAGGAGGGGAGAGGCTGCGTGGAACATGGGAGGTGAGAGGCTGTGTGTAACCTGGAAGGGGGATGGTGGGGAAGGATGAGCTGCATGAGACATATTGGGGGAGGATAAGCAACATGGGATTCAGGGGAATGGGGGTGAGGATGAGCTGTATGCAACATATGGATGTAAGATGAGCTGCATGGGACACATCGGGGGTGAACAGTATGGGACATGTGGGAGGAGGATGAGCAGTATGGGACATGTGGAAGGAGTATGAATAGTATGGGACATTTAATCTACATACACATTTATATAGGGAACGTACTGTTCTGGTGATGTAGTGACGGTGGTTCTGATTATGTATTATTGTATTGCTGATGGTTCTGTTTATGTACTGACAGGTGTTATAGTAATGTATTGTATTGATGGGGTTTCTGGTGATGTATTGACTGTTTTGGGTGATGTATTACTGTATTGACAATGGTTCTGGTGATATACTGACAGTGGTTCTGGTGAGGTATTATTGTATTGACAGTGGTTCTAGTGATATGTGATTGTATTGACGGTGGTTCTGGTGATGTAGTCATGTGGATGCTGTAATCTTTAAAGGGAAGCTGACCCCTAAAAATCACCCCCCATCCTATTAATACCTGTCCCTGCACCATCATTATGCTATTCTACCTATCCCTTTGTGTAAAAATTGTGTAGTTTGAAACTTTCAAAAAGTGATTTTGATACCTCTACAACTACGGCTTCTTGTCTCCTGAGAAGTCGCACAGGGCGTTCCCTGTGACTTCTTATCGCCGCCTTTAGTGCTTGTATTCACGCCCCTATGGGCGTGATAAACTATTTGAATCCTCCTCGCCCTCCACCATGGGCGGATCAGCCGATATGACGCTAATCGCGTAATTTCAGGCGCTGCTGACGTTGATACACCCTTTCGGTGTATCGACAGACCTCAAGCTGCGAATGCGTGAGGTATACGTTACGGCAGCTCATGTGATGAGCTGCGGTAAAGTACACCTCACGCATGCGCAATACTTACATCATTACCAGCCACTGCATTTTAAAGGCCTTTCCCATGAAAAAGGTTAATTTAAAGGGATCCTGTCACCCCCAAAACACCTGTAAACCTATTAAAACCTGTCCCTAGAGCATATTAACACTATCCCTACACTCTTTTTCCCTCCTAAATGCAGTAAGTGACATTGAATAAAAACGTTTTATAAGTACCTGATTAGTGCTGATAATGAGTGACTATCTATTCATAGTCACTCATCAAGACTGCCCCTCTGCTTCATATCACGCCTATTCAGGCGTGATCGTCAGCCTAGATTCAAATTGCCGCCTCCCTGCCGTGCCCTGTCTCGTCCGAGGCTGCAGTGTGGCTGGTGACGCGATCCGCGTCATTCCCGGCACCTGGTGACGTATTTAGACCGGCGCCGCGCTGTTAGCTTCAAAATGCGCACTGCGCATGCCCAATGCGCATGCGCAGTGCGCATTTTGAAGCTAACAGTGCGGCGCCGGTCTAAATACGTCACCAGGCGCCGGGAATGACGCGGATCGCGTCACCAGCCACACTGCAGCCTCGGACGAGACAGGGCACGGCAGGGAGGCGGCAATTTGAATCTAGGCTGACGATCACGCCTGAATAGGCGTGATATGAAGCAGAGGGGCAGTCTTGATGAGTGACTATGAATAGATAGTCACTCATTATCAGCACTAATCAGGTACTTATAAAACGTTTTTATTCAATGTCACTTACTGCATTTAGGAGGGAAAAAGAGTGTAGGGATAGTGTTAATATGCTCTAGGGACAGGTTTTAATAGGTTTACATGCGTTTTGGGGGTGACAGGATCCCTTTAAAGTTCATCTTAATAATAAGTAGACCCTGTAATGATAATAATTTCTACAATTGGATGTGTTTAAAAGAAAATTTTCCTGGGCTGAGATAAACTTATATATGTGTCCCTGCTGTGTACTGTGTAATGGATGTGTCTGACCATACAGGGATTCTCTCGACAGAGGAACATTATTTTTAAACACCTCAAATTATGGAAATTATTATTCCAAAATCTATTGATTAAAATGAACTTTAAAATTAATTTTGTTTATGGGAAAACCCCTTTAATCATTGGGATATAAGTCCCACATTCTTCTGATGATACGGTTTCCACAGGTCGGATTCCACCAATAAATAAGTGATCACCTATTGAACCTGTGGATCACTGATAACTTGTTTTCACCAAAGAATCTCTTTAATATAAAGTACAATAATTGTACATCGCAGTTCTGCTGAGCGCAGAGTGATGTGCAGGAGCCGCCAATATAATGGGTATAATAACAGCTACCAGGTATTTACATATAGCTGAAGGGTGGGTGGGCCCCTGAAATCAATTTCCCTGGTGGGCCCCAGACACCCCAGTCCGACCCTGCTGCCAGACCTTGTGAGAGGAAAGTCCTCCAGCGTGAGATCAGAGCCATCCTGCACCATCAACAGGTAACAATTACAGGTGGCGAAATTGGTACTGCACAGGTGACAGACCCGTTATCTATTGTGATTCCCCCAGTGAGTGAAATGATGATTTGGTGTCGAGCAGCTATAGGTCTGAGAGGTCAGGACTATCAAGCATTAGTGGAGCCCATCAGCACAGAGCACAGACCTACACTCTTGACAGCCAGGGGGTGGTAGACGTACACAATGGGAGAGTATCTGTTCGCATCTTAAATTGTGGCAGTGAGGAGGTTAAATTACCCAGGTATACAACCATTGTTAAATTGTACACAGTCAGCAACAACGAGATCCACACAGTGCAACCCAGACCCCATACAAGAGGGCAAAACCTGATCAAACCACTGGGCCAATAGAGGACTGGTGCCAGCAGCTCCATGTCAGAATTGACACCACTCCTGTGTATGAAAAGCAAGGTATGTACCGGGTAGTTCAAGAATTTGAACAAGTTTTTAGTAAGCATCCACTTGACTTTGGTGGGATAAAAGGGGTACAGCATCACATCCCCACAGGTACACATCCACCAATCAAAGAGTGGTACAGGCCTATTCCACCTGCACTTTATCGAAAAGCCTAAGAAATGTTACATGTTGTAATCCCTGGGCAGCTCCATTAGTCCTAGTCAGGAAAAAGGATGACAGTGTGAGAAAGTGTGTAGACTATAGGCAAATAAACCGCATAACACACAAAGATGCTTACCCGTTACCTCGCATAGAGGAATCCTTAGCTGCGTTGAAGTCTGCCAACTACTTCTCTACCGTAGATCTCACTAGTGGGTATTAGCAGGTGTCCATAGCTGAGGAAGACAGAGAAAAGATGGCATTTACAACACCCATGGGCCGATGTGAATTCAACAGCATGCCCTTCGGCCTATGCTATGCACCCGGAACCTTCCAGCGATTAATGGAGAGTTGCCTAGGACATAAGAACTTTGAGACGGTACTACTCTACCTGGATGACGTGATTGTGTATTCCAAGACCTACGAGGAACATGTCACTCATCTAGGAGAGGTGTTTGAAGCTCTGGCCAAATACGGGATGAAGCTAAAACCATCAAAATGTCACCTGTTAAAGCCAAGAGTACAGTACCTGGGACACATAGTCAGTGCCGAAGGCGTGGCCCCTGATCCAGACAAGGTGACAGCTATCAAGGAGTGAAAGCAGAGATTGAGGAGCTGAGTCGACAGTTCTTCAAAGTACAAACTGCCGACTTCAGCAAGTGGAGGAGGGCCCTGACGGAAAAGGCTGCCCAACTACTGACTGAGCCACAACCATCACCTCAGGCTCTGGAAGAGGCCAGTACTGTAGCAGTGATCACCGAACCAGGTACCGTTGCGCTCCATACCCACTTTGCCACTCTAATGGGGCCCCTAGAAGCCCCTGCACCAATGACCTCGGCCAGAGTTACCCAAAAACTGGAGAGCAAAACCATCTCTGAGGAGCGGTTGCCGGCCTCACTGCAACCCGAACTCTCACCTAACATCGAGGGGCACGGGTGGAGACCATCCACTTCCACTGGGTATGTCGCGGAGATGCTTTAATGGGATTCCCCGAGGAGGCCCAGGCTGGCGAGTGTTGGAGATTTGCTGGAGGTTATATCAGATAAAGAATACCGTCGGCAACAACAAGCGGCAGAGGAAGTTAAAGAGCGGGAGAGTGTGGCGTCCCACTAAGAGTGCATCACAAAAGGGTACTGCACCCCTGACTGAAAGTGCCATATTCTTTGTTTTAGTAATGGGTAAAATAAGTCTGAGGCTCCAGCACCACATGCAAACACTTAGTGTTAGAGGACCAATTAGACACCCATTACTAGGTAACCGGTCCTGGTGGGAGGAGAGGCTAGGTTATAAAAGCAGTGGTGAAAGCAATAAGGAGTTAGAAGAAGAGCAGTAGATCAGATCAAGACCAGAAGTCGAGTGGAGTGCAGTGTTTAAGTTCAGCAGAGTTCAGTCAGAAGGGAGCTGCAAAAGACCAGTGCAGCAGATGAAGCAGAGCTGGAGAGCTACAGAACAGCAGAGAGAAGCTAACGGGGAGGGCACCTCAACCTGGTGACTCAGAAGAGATAGGGGCCAAGAATAGAACGGGTAACCGAATGCCCTAGCCCAGTCCAAACCCGGAGTATCGGCTCCAAAGTGGTCCAGCCGGCTACATCCCTGAACCACAAACTCGGAGTGGTCGATGTCTTTATAGGAGCACGACCCACCAGCCCTACAACAAGCACAGTCCTCACCAGAAGCACGAAACAGAGTTGGGGTCTCCTTGGACAGAAAAGGGGATCTCATTTATCTCAATAGGCCTGGTCAAACAAGCGGGATCCATGCAGGGCAGCAGAGCAAGGGACAGTGAGTGTGATAGCGAAGGGACACCAGCTCATTGCCAGAACCACCCGGTCCACTACTCTGCAAAGAGAACTGCATTACCTTGTATGCCTGCAGAATACCAGAGTAAATAACCGTTCAGAGTGAGCAACGTGTCAGTGTTTTCTTCCTTGAATTGTGATTACCTGCCTTTCTCCACAGTGACTGTGCTGCCATACCCCACCATCCATTACTACTTCCAACACCCTGGGGACCCTGCTCCACCTGTAGGGAGCTACTCCATCTTGCTGCCGCCCATCACCCCGGAGGTTCCCGCAGCGCCGGTGCCTTCACCGGGATCTACAGGTGGCGTCACGAACAAACTTTATTTCTTTATTATTTTTCTTTTTTCCTTTTTGCATTGACCACCAGGGCCACAGCCTCAGGCACCACCACCCGTGAACTCCGGACTGCATCTGAGTTCTGAGTCCCCTGGCCTGGGTGAGTCAAGAGCCAGGCTAGGGGAGGGCCAATGAGGACACGAATTTGAAGGCCAAAAGTAAGACCCATAAGGCCCAGGCCACTGAACAGGCTGGAAGGAAATGGGGCTCAGAAGTGAACTTTAACCTCCACAAAGGGTGGGATTTCATTAAAGAACCCCACATGATCAATGAGATCTTCGTTAATCACAGGGATGTAGAGCTGCAAATGCCAAAAGGGTTCCCCGGCCGAGACCTATACCCTGGAGAGTGGTTGGAGTACACTCGGCATGTGGCCATCGTGGGTGGTACGCCCTCAAAGTCAGGAAGATGTCCACTGAGGAGCCATCTCCAAACCCTACTGCCCCTGAACCCGAGGCGCCGTCATCAGCTTCAGTTCCTGCTGCAGTACCAACCCCAGCTACACCGCCGCTTGCTGCCAGGTCCGGCCAACCAACCTCACCCATCTCTGGCCAATCTGAGGAGTACAAGGAGTACGAAAAGAACATAAGGGTCTGAGAAACCTTGAGAAGCTGTGGAGTGCCGATGTGATCACCTCGTCAGCGAGGTTGTGGCATACTCTGGCACAGTGGACCAGGAGGTGACTTGCCAGTTCTCCCTGGCAGAGTAGGATGCCAGTTAGCAAATGTACTGTTGTGGAAGCAGAAGAATTAAGGAGTAAATATTGAATTTGTAAATAGTTAACCATTATGTCTTACATAAAAAGTAACTCGGCTAGGGTTCGTAAATAGTAAATAATGTATAGATAATAGTGTTTAGCTAGCCTGGCTAAGCTCTAGAATGATGAGCAAATGTATATTGTTGTTTTCATTTAACCGGCCAGGTACTGTGAGTTTTAAAATTATGGACGATGTGGTCATAGGACAGTGATGTGACCAGGACAGTCATGTAAATAGTTGCACTTCTTAACCCCTTGGAGACACATGACACAGCGTTTGTGCCATGAAAAGCAGTGCCATAAGGACCGATGACACACCCCCTGTGTCATTTGGGAAAACGCCCCCTGCAGCTCCTGTGAGGGGGGTCACTCAGGTGTCACTGTTGATGATGTTAAGTGACAACCTCTAGATGACCCCCCAGGAGGTGGATTAACCCCCCCGTGCCCAGGGCCCCTCCGATTGGCAGTTTAAAACTTAAAATTGCCGATCGGAGAAATCTGAGCGATTCTCCCCTCCCAGATCTGATTGGAGCTCTCCAATCAGATCTGGAGGGGCGGATCGGCGGGTGCCCTCCCCCTACTCACCCCTTACCCCCCCAGGACACAATAGGGGCCCCCCCCCGCCCCTCCGATTACATTTATCTGCCTGCGGCTGCACTGCCTGTGCAACCGCAGGACATCCCTTCCTGCGGCGCCGCCCCCTTCCTCTTCCAGACCCCCTGTGTCTTGTTCCCCCTCCCTCCAGACCCCCTGTGTCTTGTTCCCCCTCCCTCCAGCCCCCCTCTGTCCGGATTGCCCCCCCCCGCGTCCCCGCCATGCAACCGCCCGCCTCCTTCTGTAATGCATCTGACCGGCGAGCTCAGGCGCCCGCCGATCAGCCTGCAAAGCTCGCTCTCCCCCTGCTCGCTCTCCCCCTGCTCACTCTCCCCCTCCCCTTCCCCTGCTCTTTCGCCCCCATCCCCCAGCCCCGCTCACATATTCCGGCGAGCTGCACGCGCCGGTGCAGCCCGCCCGTCAGCCTCCTCTCCAGCTCCGGTGTGGCCCCTCCTCTCCAGCTCCGGTGTGGCCCCTCCTCTCCAGCTCCGGTGTGGCCCCTCCTCTCCAGCTCCGGTGTGGCCCCTCCTCCTCCTCATCGGTGGGTAAGTATGAATGAATGGATGGATGGGTTGGATGGATGGATGGGTGGGTTGGATGGATGGATGGGTGGGTTGGATGAATGGATGGATGGGTGGGTTGGATGAATGGATGGATGGATGGATGGATGGGTGGGTTGGATGGATGGATGGGTGGGTGGGTTGGATGGATGGATGGGTGGGTGGATTGATGTGTGCGTCCGTGGATGTCAGCTTGCGTGGATGTGTATGGATGTGTGCGTGGATGTCAGCGTGCGTGCGTGGATGTCAGCGTGCGTGGATGTGTACGTTTGTGGATGTCAGCGTGCGTGGATGTCAGCGTGCGTGGATGACTGCGTGCGTCGCTGTCTGCGTGCGTGGCTGTCTGCGTGCGTGGCTGTCTGCGTGCGTGGCTGTCTGCGTGCGTGGCTGTCTGCGTGCGTGGATGACTGCGTGCGTGGCTGTCTGCGTGCGTGGCTGTCTGCGTGCGTGGCTGTCTGCGTGCGTGGCTGTCTGCGTGCGTCGCTGTCTGCTTGCGTGGCTGTCTGCGTGCGTGGCTGTCTGCGTGCGTGGCTGTCTGCGTGCGTCGCTGTCTGCGTGCGTGGATGACTGCGTGCGTCGCTGTCTGCGTGCGTGGCTGTCTGCGTGCGTGGCTGTCTGCGTGCGTGGCTGTCTGCGTGCGTGGCTGTCTGCGTGCGTGGATGACTGCGTGCGTGGATGTCAGCGAGCGGGCGTGGATGTGTGTGTGCATGGCTGATGGGTGCATAGGTGAATGGATGGGTGCAACAAGGGATCAAGTATCCTCTTGTTGTAGCCTCTGGGATCATAGTCATGGTGTACTGTATGACAGATCATTGTCATACAGTGCAACATAACTCTGACCCCATAGGCTGTAGGAAGAGGACACTTGATCCCTTGCTGCAATCTCTGGATTGAGCAGAGGCGATCGAGCGTCGTGGGACCTTCGTTGTGGACTACGTCGGAGGCGGTCGAGCGCCGTGGGACCTTCGTTGTGGACTACGTCGGATCTTTATAATAAAGATGGAGTCCAAATTTTGTTTGTTTTTTTTTCAAATAAAAAGATTTTTCTCTGTGTGTATTTTCTGACTATTTACCAGAGATTCCTAATGGCGGGTCTAACATTGGCCCTAAATTATGAATCTCGGGGCTTAGTGCCAGCTGCCAATAACAAGCTGGCATTAACCCCTTTATTACCCAGTTTGCCACCGGCACCAGGGCAACTGGAAGAGTCTGGGTACAGCGCCAGAAAATGGCGCTTCAATGAATGCGCCATTTTGTGGGGCGGCTGCGGGCTGCAATTCGCAGCATGGGGGGCCCAGAACGCTTGGGCCTCTCCATGCTGTGGAATCCAGCTCCCAGCTGCCTAGTTGTACCTGGCTGGACCAAAAATATGGCGGAGCCCTATGTCATTTTTTTTTTTCTAGAATTAGTTCTAGAAAAAAAAAAGGGCTTTGCTGTATTTTTGGGTACCAGCCAGGTACAACGAGGCAGCTGAGGGTTGCTGGCAGTCCGTAGCTGCCAAGTTGTACCTGGCTGGACCAAAAATATGGCGGAGCCCCACGCCATTTTTTTTTCTAGAATTAGTCTTAGAAAAAAAAAAAATGGGCCTCGCTGTATTTTTGGTTACCAGCCCGGTACAACGAGGCAGCTGGGGGTTGCTGGCAGTCCGTAGCTGCCAAGTTGTACCTGGCTGGACCAAAAATATGGCGGAGCCCCACGCCATTTTTTTTTTTATGTCTACCAATAAAATTACAAGGAGCTTTGCCTTATTTTTGGATGCCAGCCAGGTACAACTTGGCAGTTGGGGGGCTGCAATCCTCATCGTGGAGAGACCCAAATGTTTTGGCCCCCCACGCTGCAAATTGCAACTCACAGCCACCCCAGAAAATAGCATATTAGAGGTGCCATTTTCTGGTGCTGTACCCCAACTCTTCCAGTTGCCCTTGTGCTGGTGGCACACAGGAGCACTCCATACGTGACATGGTGTCCGCTAACAAGTTGAATGGAAAATTAGCTCCAATTATTAGCGGACACTATGTCGCGTATGGAGAGCCCCTGTGTGCCTAAACATTGGAGCTCCCCCACAAGTGACCCCATTTTGGAAACTACACCCCCAAGGAACGTATCTAGATGCATAGTGAGCACTTGAACCCCCAAGTGGTTCACAAATTGATCCATAAAATTAAAAAAGTACTTTTTTTTTCCACAAAAAAATTATTTTTTCATTTTTACGGATCAATTTGTGAAGCACCTGGGGGTTCAAAGTGCTCACTATGCATCTAGATACGTTCCTTGGGGGGTCTAGTTTCCAAACTGGGGTCACTTGGGGGGAAGCCCTAATGTTTAGTCACACAGCGGCTCTCCATACGCAACATGGTGTCCGCTAACAATTCCAATTGTTAGCGGACACCATATCGCGTATGGAGAGCCCCTGTGTGCCTAAACATTGGAGCTCCCCCACAAGTGACCCCATTTTGGAAACTACACCCCCCAAGGAACGTATCTAGATGCATAGTGAGCACTTGAACCCCCAAGTGGTTCACAAATTGATCCATAAAATTTAAAAAGTACTTTTTTTTTCCACAAAAAAATTATTTTTTCATTTTTACCGATCAATTTGTGAAGCACCTGGGGTTCAAAGTGCTCACTATGCATCTAGATACGTTCCTTGGGGGGTCTAGTTTCCAAAATGGGGTCACTTGTGGGGGAGCTCTAATGTTTAGTCACACAGCGGCTCTCCATACGCAACATGGTGTCTGCTAACAATTCCAATTGTTAGCGGACACCATGTCGCGTATGGAGAGCCCCTGTGTGCCTAAACATTGGAGCTCCCCCACAAGTGACCCCATTTTGGAAACTAGACCCCCCAAGGAACGTATCTAGATGCATAGTGAGCACTTTGAACCCCCTAGGTGCTTCACAAATTGATCCGTAAAAATGAAAAAATATTTTTTTTGTGGAAACAAAGTACTTTTTCATTTTTACGGATCAATTTGTGAAGCACTTGGGGGTTCAAAGTGCTCACTATGCATCTAAATAAGTTCCTTGGGGGTCTAGTTTCCAAAATGGGGTCACTTGTGGGGGAGCTCCAATGTTTAGGCACACAGGGGCTCTCTAAACGTGACATGGTGTCCGCTAACAATTTGAATGGAAAATCAACTCAAATTGTTAGCGGACATCATGTCACGTTTGGAGAGCCCCTATGTGCCTAAACATTGGAGCTCCCCTACAAGTGACCCCATTTTGGAAACTAGACCCCCCAGGGAACTTACCTAGATGGGTGGTGAGCATTTTGAACATCCCAGTGCTTCACAAATTAATCTGTAAAAATGGAAAAAGAAAATTTTAGTGGAAATAGAAGTACTTTTTCATTGTTAAGGATGAATTTGTGAAGAGCCTGGGGGTTCAAAGTGCTCACTATGCATCTAAATAAGTTCCTTGGGGGGTCTAGTTTCCAAAATGTGGTCACTTGTGGGGGAGCTCCAATGTTTAGGCACACAGGGGCTCTCCAAACGCAACATGGTGACAGCTAACAATTTGAGCTGATTTTTATTCAAATTGTGAGCGGACACCATGTCGCGTTTGGAGAGCCACTGTGTGCCTAAACATTGGAGCTCCCCCACAAGTGACCCCATTTTGGAAACTAGACCCCCCAGGGAACATATCTAGATGGGTAGTGAGCATATTGAACCCCCAGGTGCTTCACAAATTAATGAAAAAAAAGATTTTTGCGGAAAAAAAGTACTTTTTCATTTTTACAGATTAATTTGTGAAGCACCTGGGGGTTCAAAGTTCTCACTATGCATCTAGATACGTTCCCTTGGGGGTCTAGTTTCCAAAATGGGGTCACTTGTGGGGGAGCTCCAATGTGGAGACGCACAGGGGCTCTCCAAACGCAACATGGTGTCCGCTTACAATTTGAGCTCATTTTGCATTCAAATTGTTAGCGGACACCATGTCACGTTTGGAGAGCCCCTGTGCATCTCCACATTGGAGCTCCCCCACAAGTGACCCCATTTTGGAAACTAGACCCCCAAAGGAACGTATCTGGATGCATAGTGAGCACTTTCAACCTCCAGGTGCTTCACAAATTGATCCATAATAATGAAAAAAGAAAATTTTTGTGTAAAAAAAAAGGGCTTTTTCATTTTTATGGATGAATTTGTGAAGCACCTGGGGGTTCAAAGTGCTCACTATGCATCTAGATACGTTCCTTGGGGGGTCTAGTTTCCAAAATGGGGTCACTTGTGGGGGAGCTCCAATGTTTAGGCACACAGGGGCTCACTAAACACAACATGGTTACAGCTAACAATTTGAGCTGATTTTTATTCAAATTGTTAGCGGACACCATGTCGCGTTTGGAGAGCCCCTGTGTGCCTAAACATTGGAGCTCCCCCACAAGTGACCCCATTTTGGAAACTAGACCCCCCAGGGAACATATCTAGATGGGTAGTGAGCATATTGAACCCCCAGGTGCTTTACAAATTGATCTGTGAAAATGAAATAGTACTTTTTTTTCACAAAAATTTTATTTTAGCCTAAATTTTTTCGTTTTCACATGGCAACAGCATAAAATTCATCCTAAAATTTGTTGGGCAATTGCTCCTGAGTACACCGATACCTCATATGTGGTCATAAACCACTGTTTGGGCGCACGGCAGGGGTCAGAAGGGAAGGAGCGCAATTTCACTTTTTGAATGTAAAGTTAGCTCCAAAAGTCAAATTGCGCTCCTTCACTTCTGAGCCCTGCCGTGCGCCCAAACAATGGTTTATGATCACATATGAGGTATCGATGTACTCGGGAGAATTTGCACAACACATTTTAAGATCCATTTCATCCTGTTGCCCATGTGAAAATGAAAGAATTGAGGCTAAAAGAACATTTTTGATAAAAAAATTTAAATATCCATTTTTTGTTTCCACTTTGCTTTAGTTCCTGTGAAGCACCTGAAGGGTTAATAATCTTCTTGAATGTAGTTTTGAGTAGCTTGAGGGGTGCAGTTTTTGGAATGGTGTCACTTTTGGGTGTTTTCTGTCATGTACACCCCTCAAAGGGACTTCAAATGTGATGTGGTCACTAAAAAAAATGGTTTTGTAAATTTTGGTTGAAAAATGAAAAATTGCTCTTGAACTTTGAACCCTTATAACGTCCTAACAAAAAATTTTTTTTTTTCCAAAATTGTGCTGATGTGAAGTAGACATGTGGGAAATATTATTTAATAACTTTTTTCTGTCACATATCTCTCTTGTTTATCAGAAAAAAAAATTAAAAATGTGAAAATTGTGAAATTTTCAAAATGTTTGCCATATTTTTGATTTTTTTCACAAATAAACGCAAAAATTATCGACTTAAATTTAATACTATCATGAAGCCCAATATGTCACGAAAAAACAATCTCAGAATCGCTAGGATCGGTTGAAGCGTTCCCGAGTTATAACCTCATAAAGGGACACTGGTCAGAATTGCAAAAAAGGCCAAGGTCTTTAGGGTCAAAATAGGCTGGGTCCTGAAGGGGTTAACGTGCCTCTTGTTGGTTATCAGACCAGCATTGTGAGGTGCAGCACTGAAACCCTTCACTCTACACGTGCACTGTATAAAATGTTGCACAAGCCCTGACTTAAAAATAACTGTCGGTGTGGCCGAAGAGCCATGTCAGGTCCATGGTTTATGAGCCTTGTAGCCACGTCCAGGGATGAAGTTAATGGTGGGTTGGGGCAGTTCCCACCAAGTTGTACTTGAAGATCCTGTAGCGTGACACACTGGATCAGTGTAACTGCAGGAAGTGACTGCAGTTATTGCAGATTTTTGCTGTTTTTGTATTTTTATACTTTTATAGTAATGTAACGTCCAAGAAAAGTGCCTCTCGTAAAGGGAAGATGTTATTGTTTATGTGCACATTAGAGATGAGCGAGTATTAAAATGCTCGGGTGCTCGATGCTCTGGCCGAGCATCCCAAGATACTCGTCTACTCGGCCAGAGCACCAAGCCCAATGTAAGTCAATTAGTGACAAGCTCCGCCCACAGACGTCCAGCTATAAAACGAGTGTTTCTGGGAAAGGGCGGGAGGGTGGGCTTTTTCAAATCGCTGGAGCATACAACACCTTGCTGTGCCCCCCAGAGGTATCCTAACAATCAATCTGCTCTCTGTGAGGTGCCAGCTCACTGTGTGCACTGAAGGGAGCTGTGTATGCATGTCAGGTCGATAATTATAAGCGAGGAGTCCGAGCATCTCGGCGGTACTCGGTGTTTGCCGAGCATCCCGAGTACAGGGATACTCGTGCGAGTAACGAGTAGCGCCGAGCATACTCGCTCATCCCTAGTGCACATAAGAAAAAATATTGTATGTCCTTATCAATTACTTAACACCTTTGTACTGTCTTTCCAGCCCGAGGATGTGCATTTAACAGGTGGGGTATGTGGCGCCCCTTCGGTCTGGTTGCCACAGAGGTACTGCACCTAATCCATAGGTGTGGTATCCCACTCCCAGGTAAGGAGGCAACACAAACCCGAGACACACACACACCTGCACCCAACACCCATCCTGACTCCTAGCCAGGAGACACAGGGGGCGGAAGTGACCTCATATGAGGAGCCCCATCTGCTGGCAGGAGGAGGGAGTAGACAGAGGGGGTGGCAATAGAGAGTAGAAAATCAGAGAGGAGGAGTTAGTTAAGTCAGTTGTTCAGTGAGATGAGGAGTTGAGAGACACAGGAAAACCAAGAGAGATGGAGTTCTAGGGGAACTCTGGCACTGTGGAGGAGTGGGGACCAGTGGGTAGGTCACCCAAGGAACCCAGGCCAGCGTGAACCCCGAATTCACCCGACCCTGCATTGTGGTAGAGGAACTGGTTGCAGGAGGGACCGGCCCCAATCTAGTAACATCACTGCAAGGTTGAACCAGGAAACCAGGGGCTACTGAGCTGCAGGCACAGTAGCCAACAACCGTGGACATTTCGCAAAACGGCTATACCTAGGGTCAGAGGACGTGTCGACCGTCGCTCAATAGGGCTCGCATCCACCTGCTTGGGACACTGTAGTATGAAGGTGTATGACAGGAGAGGTGAGTAGCCAGCACAGAGGAGACAACCTGGAAAGGCTTATAAAAGGGTGTCTCGTTGAACTGAACCCGAATTCCCTGGGAGTTGACTGGATTGTTGACCCAAAGGACACGTTGCCCCGGCTGGGCTGGAACTGCTGAAAGCTACAAGTAAAGGTAATAGAACTGTAACCTTTGTGCCCTCCTGTATATTTCTGACCCCCTCCTGCACCCCAACTACAATCAGCATCGTTCCTGTAAACCCTGAGGCCCCCGCTCTACCTGTGGAGAGCGATACTATCCCGGCTGCTGCACCATCTGCCCCAGAGGTCCAAAACAGCAGTGCTGGCCACCTATGACCAGGTACCACAGGTGGCATCATGTAAAAACTACTTATCCCCTGTAAATAACATACCGTATATACTCGTGTATAAGCCGACCCGTGTATAAGCCGACCCCCTACTTTTGCCCCCAAAACCTGGGAAAATCTATTGACTCGTGTATAAGCCGAGGGTGGACCCCAGCACAGGTATACAGCCCCCAGCAGTGTGGTATACAGCAGCCTCCCCAGTGGTATATACAGGCCCCAGCAGTGTTACAGCAGCAGCCCCAGTGGTATATACAGCAGCAGCCCCAGTGGTAGTATACAGCAGCCCCAGAGGTATATACAGCAGCCCCAGTGGTAGTATACAGCAGCAGCCCCAGTGGTAGTATACACGCAGCCCCAGTAGTATATACAGCCCCAGTGGTAGTATACAGCAGCCCCAGAGGTATATACAGCAGCCCCAGTGGTAGTATACAGCAGCAGCCCCAGTGGTAGTATACACGCAGCCCCAGTAGTATATACAGCCCCAGTGGTAGTATACACGCAGCCCCAGTAGTATATACAGCCCCAGTGGTATATACAGCCCCAGTGGTAATATACACGCAGCCCCAGAGGTATATACAGCAGCCCCAAAGGTATATACAGCCCCAGTGGTAGTATACAGCAGCCCCAGTGGTATATACAGCCCCAGTGGTAGTATACATACAGCCCCAGTAGTATATACAGCCCCAGTGGTAGTATACAGCAGCCCCAGTGGTATATACAGCCCCAGTGGTAGTATACAGCCCCAGTGGTAGTATACAGCAGCCCCAGTGGTATATACAGCCCCATGGTAGTTTACATACAGCCCCAGTAGTAGTATACAGCCCCAGTGGTAGTATACAGCCCCAGTGGTAGTATACAGCCCCAGTGGTAGTATACAGCAGCCCCAGTGGTATATTCAGCCCCAGTGGTAGTATACAGCAGCCCCAGTGGTATATACAGCCCCAGTGGTAGTATACAGCAGCCCCAGTGGTATATACAGCCCCAGTGGTAGTATACATACAGCCCCAGTAGTAGTATACAGCCCCAGTGGTAGTATACAGCCCCAGTGGTAGTATACAGCAGCCCCAGTGGTATATTCAGCCCCAGTGGTAGTAAACAGCCCCAGTGGTAGTATACAGCCCCAGTGGTAGTATCCAGCAGCCCCAGTGGTATATACAGCCCCAGTGGTAGTATACAGGGCCCCAGCAGGGCCCCCCTCATAATTTGGGCCCCCACCTCACTTGCTGGGCCCCCCGCATGCAGCGCTGCGCATATACATTACCTGTCTAGCAGCTGTCACCCTCCGGTGGCGGATCGCGGCTCCTGGGCTCCGGGCTCCATCTTCCTCTCTGTCTTCCTGCTGTGTGACCGGGGCTCATCGCGATGACGTCATCGCGACGCCGGCCGGTCACCTGACAAGCAGGAAGACAGAGAGGAAGATGGAGCCCGGAGGCCAGGAGCCGCGATCCGCCACCGGAGGGTGACAGCTGCTAGACAGGTAATGTATATGCGCAGCGCTGCATGCGGGGGGGCCCAGCAAGTGAGGTGGGGGCGCCAAACTTTGAGGGGGACCGTATTGACTCGCGTATAAGCCGAGGGGGGATTTTCAGCCCAATTTTTGGGCTGAAAAACTCGGCTTATACGCGAGTATATACGGTAACCCCCATCAGTGCACGGTCAGGACCTCCCAAAAAGCCAGCCGACCCGGCTACCGATTACCCCCGGCCCATGCGGCCGTTGAACATACAAATGAATTGATCTGTTATGATGCAAATATGCAACAGTAGGCATTAAGGGGTTAAAGAAAAATTCACATGTTCAGTACATATAAGCTAAAACCAGCAGTGGGTAAAAAGTACAGACTTAGTGCAGGTGTTTCTATTATACTTTTTCTCTGATTGTTCCACTTCTGATTTCAACTACAAATCCTGAGGTAAAAAATCACCAAATACTGAATGTGTAAGTATGGCCTAAAACTGTTTGGGACCTCGTGGTGAGCCATCTGTACTTGCTCTCATGAAGTTTTCTCATTATGGTAGACTTATGATGCACCCCCAGGCTATGGGGTACTTGGAAACTGGGCCAGTGCTGTCTCTCTGGGATATTACGGTAGTTGTGACCCGGTCCTGTGGCCTGGGATCAGTCCGAAAAGGGGTATGTACAGGGGATTTGTCGTGACATCACCCAGGGTATGGGGTTAATAGAACCACCTCTGCCGTATTCCTGCTGAGGACGGTGACTTGGGGCAGTGTGGATGGTAAGCCCTCCTCGGGTAGGGCTGAGGGTCCCCAGGGCAGGAGTAGTTGTGATGGATGGGCCTGGTGAGGGATTGTGTGCAGTGCAGTTCACTTACTTCAAAGCTGCAGCTCTCCAGCCAGTGTGCAGGGATGACAGTCTGTGGCTCCTCAGGCAGGACCTTACTGTGACACTGGAAGTAAACCGTCTCAGGCAGTGATGAGCTTACTGGGTACTTCACTTAAGGTCTTCAGCAGTAGTTTACAAAGTTACAGTTCTTTAGTCACTCTTAAACACTTCAGCACTGCTTCGGGTTACTAGACTGTGCAGCTCAGGTGGCTCCTCTGCATTGCTCCCTCTATGTCCATTCAGGCCCTTTTAGTATCTCCTCTAGTACCTAACCCATGAGTTCAGTCTGGTCATCGCAGGATTTGGGTGAATGTTTCCCTCTCAGTCAAGGTCACCAGTCCTAGTATGACGACTGTGATCTTAGACCATGGTGGAACGTTATGCTGCAGGTCATAAAGCACCTGCCCCACACCGGTGTGTATCATGATTAGGCCTGGATTATCCCTGGTCAACTCTTCAGAGCCGGTTCTCTGGTCGTGGCCTAGCCTCCAGTGTCCCAGGTTCAGATATTTGGGCACACCAGGCTCCTTCTCACTCTCACTGTTGCTAAGGGTGCCTCCGGACAGCTAAGATGTGTGCGGCTGCCGTGCCCTTGTCCTCCCACCTTCCTTCAGCTGTGGGGTGTCTTTCAGTCTCTCTCTTTCCCATCGCCTCCAGGCTATGGAGTGGGCTTTCTCTCCTAGGGTCTGTGCCTCTCAGGATTCTGCGCATCCAGGGAACCCATAACCTCCTGGGAAGACTCTTCATCTTTCCTGTTGTTCTTCTTCCTGACTGCTTCTCTGTGTGTTTCCAGGTTTTTCTAGTGTTAGTCTCTCCACCCACTTTGTCAGTGCTACTCTATGCTCCACCCACTTCTCATAACACATGCCACCCCTTGCCCACCCTAGAGTCCTAGGCGTAGGGTCGGTGTGTGCATCTGTGTGGGTGTTTTGTCAACCGTCTTGCCTTACCTGGCTGCACTTCCCTTTGTGGCCACCTGGTCGCAGGGTGCCACACTTAGATAGTGAAACACCTTGTTCCTGGAGAGTGTTCTTCACTTGGATGAATGTTATGAAGGGGTTTGTCTTCACCTTGGAAAGGATTCTGCGAACATCCACCACTGTTGTCTTCCATGGATGTACAGGCCTTTTTGAGTTCTCAAGCTCACCTGTGCATTTTCTTTTCTGTAATATGTGCCAAACGCTTGATTGGGCCACTTCTAATATTTGTGCTAACTTTCTGATAGATTTCTTTTTTTTTTTTCAACCAATTAATAGTCTGTTTCTCTTCCACTAAGAGCTAATTTGACGGCATGTTGTGGTTCACAGCAACAGCTTCCAAACGCAAATACCACGCTTAGCATCAGCTCCAGACCTTCTATCTGCGTAATTGATGATGGATTAATAAGGGAATAGCCCATGCAGCCCGTTAAAGAGCTTTTGAGCTATTTGTCTAATTACTTGTGATCCCTTTAAAAAGAGGATGCTATATAATAAAAAGCTGTAATTCCTAAGCCCTAATTGCAATTAGGATGTAAATACTCTCAAATTACAGATGAGAGTCTGCACTTTAAACATATTAATTACATAACTGTATCTTGAATATGTTTTGGTATAAAGCTAAAGTGCCAAAACTTGTGTCACTATCTAAATATTAACTGTAAATAAAATATAGGTACACAATATTTGCCAAAAGTGTGAAATGTGTCCTAACAGTTACAGAATTTAAGTAGCTTTTCAGCTAGATATTAAAAAATGTCTTTAGAATAGAAATACACGGGGGGCGTGGCTTAGCTATGGAGGAGAGTGGACGCTGATCCCGGGAGCTCCTCCATAGCCGACGACTACAGCACAGATTTCACCCAGAGACCCCGGAAAAAACATGCCCAGAGGCAGGAGGGCATCTTCCTGCACTCCCCAGATCCCGACAGGCCAGAGAGGAACACCGCTGGACCGCTTCTTTTCCAGCGGGAAGGCGGAGGCAGAGAGGAGCCCAGCACCCAAAATGGCGCCATCCCGCTCCTCACACAGAGGAGGGAGAGAGGAGTGCGGGGTGAAGGAACGGGAGCAGTTGGCGGAAACACCGCCGGACAAAGCCTCCACTCCGGCGGAATGCTCAGAGACCTCAGTGGTGCAGCAATCACCCGTACCACAGCCACAGCACAGTGAAGAGGCAGGGGCGGACCGAGTACAAGGAGCACGGAAGGAACATGGCGGCCAAGTTACAGTAAGAGACGGCACCACGGGGGGAAGGCAGAGTGGAGGCTCACAGACCTTGTGCACGGAGGGGGCAGCAGTACATGAAGCCCAGGTGACCAAACAGCCCAAGGGCTTCCTACCCGGGGCGCTGGGGCCATTAGGAGAGAGGGAGGGCAGACAACTCCTTAACACAGAATCTCAGAGTCAATGGCAGGGGGGAAATGAGTGGTCTGAGCTGAGGAGAGGAGGAGATGACCCATCACAGCCCACATGCCTGGATATAAACAGTTTCCTCAGCACAACTGATAATAACATGCAGCACCAGGAGACAGAGAGAGAGGCTGCAGCAGCACAAGGTGCAGGATCAGTACAGCCACATGACAATGTGCTGCTGAATACAGACTCCCCTGCCACACGTTTCCATTCTGCTTACCAAGCAATGCATGGCTCCTACTTGCTAGACAAGCACATGAATGCTGTTGTAAGGGGAGACCCAAAAACATCTGTGTTAAGGGGCTGCGATCAGTCCTTGATGGACTTACTGAACTCGCTTTCCACTAAGCAAGACATTGATTTTATGGCAGCGCGACTAGAGGCGTCACAAGAAAAGGCCCTGACGGCAGTGAGAGGCGAGATAGACAAACTTGCAGTCCGTACTTCGGATTTGGAGGAAGCTAATACCACTCTGGCACAGAAAGTCTCCAAACTGGAGAAAAGCCTGATAAACACCCAGGAATATATACAACAATTAGTACTAGCCCAAGATGATCAGGAAAACCGAGGTCGCCGAAACAACATTCGTCTCAAAGGCGTCCCAGAGAACTTTCCATCTAACGAACTGCCGGCTAGAGTAATCGAGATTTTTAACAAGGTCTCTCAAAAACCCAAAGACGCTCGAGTTATGCTAGACAGGGTCCACAGAGTTGCCCGACAACAGACCTCTAGAGCGACCGGTCCTAGAGACATACTATGCAGGCTTCACTACTATACAGACAGAGAAGAGATCCTGCAGCATGCATGGCACTACGGACGCCTATTTCTGGACAATATGGAAATCAGACTATTCCCAGATGTTTCGGCCCGCACCTTAGCAATGAGACGTCTGCTTGCCCCGCTGTTACAGAGGATTCGGGAGTTGGGGGCTTCCTACCGGTGGGGACACCCGTTTCACCTCATTGTGCGGAAGGGAGAAGAACATTTCTTCCTCAAACGACCAGAGGAACTCCCACAGCTTTTTGACTTCCTAAATACCGCACCTATTCAAATACCCAACTGGCTGCTGATAGAGCTCCCACGACCTCCGCAGCCTGACCGCGGTATGCCGACTCAGCCTGGCACTCCCCGTAGACGACGAAGGGACTCAGGAGAGGTCCCAGACAGTCGCAGACCTCGGAACCGTAGGTCCCGAAGACGAAGCCCTACTTGAACCTGTAACTGCCGTTAAAAGACAGATGCTGGACAGTTATTATTGTCGAGTTTTACCTAGCCTTTACGTAATGTAACCTTAGATAAAGACTAGGGCACACCATAGAGAGTCAAATGGTCCCGCAACATTGCCTGCACTCCCTGCCTGACCCCCCCTCCCTTCCGCCTTTTCTCCCTTTCTCACCCCCTCCCATTCAGATTTCTCCTTGTCCTCATACACATATATTCTCCCTCTCTCTCCCACGGAATCTAATCTCACCTCACCCCCCCCCCCCCCCCCAACATAAATTTCGCACCCTCCCACACGTCCCCCCATACCCATACCTTCCCTGCCCTCTCCCTCCCTCCCTCCCCTCCCCTTGACCAACCTGTCCCCCCTCCCCCCCACCCCCCAGATTCCTTACATACACACAAGAATCATGTACTGCCCACCCCCCACACCCTCACAGGAGATAACATATTCCCCCCCCCCCTTACTCGATACCCCTCCTTTACTCCAGAACCCCTCCCCTGTCTTATTACAGATCTCACTGAAGTCTCTCCATTGCAGGGTATGCAATACTCCGCCCACGAACAAGTTTATCATACGGGTGAAATAGTCAGAAAATAATGACAGGGATTAGTCGGCTATGTGAGGAGTAGATGACTAGCTTTCCACGCCACCCGAGAAAGAGAGGACTTGTAACCTAAAGTCCCTTTTCTGATACCCTTCCCCTCTGAGATAGAAGAGGAAGCGGAGACCTCTGGCTGGAGCCAGAGGGGTTTAGTTTTTCATACCGTATTGTAATTACTTTGTTTCAGCTCAATTTATCCTATTGTTTGTAATTGAATTTTAATATTCTTAATTTTCTTATCTCTTTTTCATCTTCCTTACCCCCCCCCATCTTTCCAACCCCTATCTCCTACTGTCTCCTATTGTCGTCTTACCCACCTGCTTTCCATCCTTGTCTTCTGGTCTTCCTATTACCAGGGGAGAGGGAGAGGGGAATCCCCCAACGTAGCAGAATATGCCGGCCGGTGATATGTCTACGTCTACATTACGATGTGGTACCATTAATGTCAGAGGTCTTCAGAGCCCAGGTAAGAGATCCATCTTGACCAATTACTTACACAGAGAACACATACAGGTGGCGTTTCTTCAAGAGACACACCTACATGCTACTAAAATGTACAAGCTTCATAGCCATCGCTATCCTGATGCTTACCACAGTCTCTCCCCTGACCCGAGATCTAGAGGTACGAGTATACTCATCTCTCGCGCGGTTCCATGGGAGCTGGTGGATACAAAGAGTGACCAGCAAGGTAGAATGATCCTGGTTAAGGGTAAGGTGGCGTCACAGCTCTTCACGTTTGCTTCCCTGTACCTACCTAACACGCACCAGCCAGAGGCACTACAAACGCTTCTAGACCAGGTGGGGGAATTTGCGGAGGGCATCCTGTTGGTGGGAGGGGATTTCAATGTCGCATTGGAGCCGAACCTAGATACTTCCTCAGGGTTACATGCCATCTCCATTGCAGGCAGGAGACGGATGAGACGAACCCTACATGAACATCAACTTATAGACACATGGCGCCTGCAGCACCCCTTTAATAAGGACTTCTCATACTTCTCCACTGTCCATAACTCTTACTCACGCCTTAACTATCTATTATATAATTGCGAATAGCTTTTTTGCCCCCGGCGTGGTCATGTGGATACGCGCGAAGCATTGGCCGCGAAGCGGCCATTGCGAGCAGTTCTGAGTCGACTAGCAATGCTCATGTGGATACGCGCGTAGCATTGGCCGCGAAGCGGCCATTGCGAGCAGTTCTGAGTCGACTCGCAATGCGAGCCGGCGTGCTCATGTGGATACGCGCGCAGCATTGGCCGCGAAGCGGCCATTGCGAGCAGTTCTGAGTTGACTCGCAATGCGAGCCGGCGTGGTCATGTGGATACGCGCGAAGCATTGGCCGCAAAGCGGCCATTGCGAGCAGTTCTAAGTCGACTCGCAATGCCCGCGCACTGGCCATTGCGAGTCCGAGACTCGACGTACTAGAATCCCGATGCATGTGCATCGGGCTCCCAGCTAGTCTTTTCATAAACCACAAAGACCTCACACTTATCAGGAAAACTACCATAGACAACATAACCTTCTCAGACCACACCCTTTGTACCTTGGAGATAGCATTGTCTCAGGTTTCACAAAGACAGTGGCAATGGAAGCTTAACCCCGCTTTACTGGAAGATCCGACGACAATGCAGGAACTGAGACAGGCTCTGTCTGACTATTTCAGGGAAAACTGTGCCCCGGAGACCTCGCCAAGCTCGGTCTGGGAAGCACACAAATGTGTGATTAGGGGTATCTTGATCAAACATGGCTCGAGACTGAAGAAAGAAAGGGACAAGGAAGTGAATGACTTATTGACGAGACTGAGGTCACTAGAAACTGAACATAAACGTCGATTAGATACAGATGTAGCGAGAGATCTGTGTAAGACGCGGGACGACTTAAGGACCTTGCTTAACAAAAAAGCAAAGTTCTGGCTGGCAAAGTGCAGACGCCAATTTTATGAATTTGGAAATAAGACAGGCAAACTCCTGGCAGGAGCACTCAGACAGCAAAGAGCTAGGACCTTCATCCCAAGCATCGGGGAAGCAGCAGCAAAAAAAAATGGCTCAACCTTCACCAGTGGTGGCGGAGGCATTTCGGAAATATTATGAGAAATTATACAATGTAAACAGTGGAAACCCATTGACTCAATCCCCGACATTTCCTTCCAAAATTAGAGATTATCTAACTCAAGCGGCAATGCCGAAATTAAGTAATACCGATATATCTGCCCTCGAAAAACCCATCTCTGCCCAGGAGGTCATAGAGTCTATTACCTCCTTGAAAAATGGTAAAGCACCTGGCCCCGATGGCTTTTCATCAGTCTATTACAAGAAGCTGAAGGAAATAGTGGCCCCGCATCTCCTCCTTTTTTTTAATGACTTGAAGAATGGACGCCCCCCCCATGGTGATACCCTCAGGGCACACATAACAGTGATACCGAAAGAGGGTAAGGATCCGGCTCAATGTGCGAGTTATAGACCCATTTCGCTTTTGAACGTGGACCTAAAACTGTTTGCAAAGATTTTAGCATTGAGACTGGCTCCCACCATGGTGGGGATTGTACACACGGATCAGGCGGGTTTTATTTTAGGTAGAGAGGCACGTGACAATACGATTAAGGCGATCAATTTGGTTCATGGGACCAGAAACCGGGGAGTCCCCTCTATTCTTTTATCTACAGACGCAGAAAAAGCGTTCGATCGAGTTAATTGGACCTTTTTGAGGGAGACTCTCAGGAGTCTGGGCCTGGGACCGAATATGATGAATTGGATCACGGCACTATACTCCGCCCCGACAGCAAGGGTCAGAGTGAACGGGTGCCTATCGGACCCGTTTTCGATACATAATGGAACCAGGCAAGGATGCCCTCTATCACCCCTGATCTTTGTGCTCACAGTTGAACCATTACTGAGGAAAGTCAGGGCAAACCCAGATATTACTGGGATAGAAGTAGGAGGCTTGGACCATAAGATTGCGGCTTACGCTGACGACCTCCTCTTCTTCCTGTCCAAACCAATGACATCCCTCCCTAATTTAATGAAAGAAATTCAGACCTTCTCAAGATTGTCGAATTTCAAAATTAACTTTCAAAAATGGGAGGTCCTTAACGTAAATTTACCGTCGGGTACTACATCCACGCTACAGGATTCATTTAGCTTTAAATGGAATGCCACCTTCATCCAATACTTAGGAATCAAACTGGCAGCTAACCCAGATATGCTGTATAAGCTAAATTTTCCACCACTCCTGGCCACCCTCAGGAGAGATTTGGAGAGATGGTCAAAGATCTCTTTCTCCTGGCTTGGGCGTTCCCGTGTGCTTGGGATGAACATCCTCCCGCGCATCCTATATTTACTGCAAGCGATACCGGTGAAAATTCCGACTTCCTTTTTTCAGGCTATTTCCTCTCTCCAGACCTCATTTGTATGGGGAGGGAAAAGGGCTAGGATCAGCAAAGCCATAATGTCACGTTCTAAATTGAAAGGTGGCATCGGTCTACCGAACTTTAAGCTTTACCACTTGGCGGTACACTTCGCCAGGATGGTTGACTGGTGCAGAAACGCAGAGGGGAAAGCTTGGGTAAACATAGAACAGGCCTTTAGCTCAGTTCCTCTAACTAGACTTTCGTGGCTGCTATCAGCGCCACAGGGAGAATTAGGCACACATCCCACTTTGGGATCGACAATACACTATTGTTCGTCACTATGGACTAGAACATTTATGGTTCCCACATTCTCGAGACTTACGTCTGTGTTGTGTCACCCAGACTTTAGCCAGGTAAGGAACGATGGAGTGTTCAAACAATGGATCGCGGCGGACAGGGACAGAGTTGAGTCGTTTAGGGAGGGAGACGATTGGCCATCTCTGACTGCTCTACGGGGTTTGGAGACTCCCACCCCCTTGGGATGGTGGAGATCCTTCCAGATAAGACACCTCTTGAACTCCTTTCAACCAAGGCGATGCTACGTCAACCCCCTGACGCAGTTTGAGATCCTTTGCTCTGGAAAAGGCCCAATCAGACACATACTGTCCTTGGTTTATGCGATGCTGAGATCCCCCCCAGACCAACAACCCCCTTACTTTGTTGCCCACTGGGAGAGAGAACTGGGAACTAAGTTCTCGGACACGCAGATAAACAGGATCTGCAGTTTGGCACACAGCTCTTCCATCAGCTCGAAACAACAAGAGGCTGGATACAAAATCGTGTCTAGGTGGTACAGGGTACCAGAGAAGCTGCATGCCATGTACCCTTCGGCAGATTCTCTATGCTGGAGATGTAAAGCGGAGACGGGATCTATGGTCCACATATTCTGGAGCTGTGATAGACTCAGGACATTTTGGGAGGGTGTAGGGACTGTGGTGGCTCGGGTGACAGGCTACATGGACCCTCTTACCCCGGCAGCGGTCTTACTGCACCTAACAAATATGTCGGAAAAAAGTTACAAACACTCTCTGTTGAAGTTCTTGATCATAGCAGCGAGGGCTTGTATACCCGTCTTATGGGGCACGACGTCTTCTCCAAAACTCTCTCACTCGGTCGGTAAAATTAACGAACTGATGCTCATGGAGGATTTGACGGCCTCCATGAATGACTCATTCTCGAGACATTGGACCACATTGTACAAATGGATAGACTTCCAGCAGACACCCGAATACGACCGTCTGTTGTCAGAGTCTGGATGGGAATCTGGAGACTGAATATCGGGAGCCCAGCACCTAGATATGGGACCCTCCTTCTCCCTCTCCCTCACCTCACATCTTAATTTCTCATGTAAGACCTTCCTTTTCCTTCCCTGACCCATAAGTCAGTTTCTCCCGCCCCTCCCTCTTTCCCTCTTTTGACTTCTAATCTAAGATCATTTTCAACTCAATCTATTGTTTCTTATTTCTTCAAGTTCTATATGTTGATAGATATACTTATTGTTTATAATCATTTGTAAGTAATGTGAATATTCGCATATATGGCTTTTTAAGCTACTGATTTGGTAACCCTGCTTTTCTTGTTCAATGTTATGCATACCAAAAAACGACAAAATAAAGAATTATAAAAAAAAAAAGAATAGAAATACACATTAATTACCAATAGGTTTAAAGGGAATCTGTCAGCAGTTTTTTTTGCTATAAAGTCTGATAGCAGTATAATGCACAGACAGAGACCCTGAGTCCAGGGATGTATCACTTTCTGGGCTGCTTGGTGTGATGTTGATAAAATACCTATCTGTCTGATGTAGATGTAGTGTAGCTATGCTTTCTGAGCTTTGTATAACTAGGCCCACTCCCTTGCTTGGTAGCTTCCTGTATACACTGTACATGTACATGGTCAGCAAGCTGCTAATCAGTGGTGGCCGGGGTTATGCTTATTAGCACCATATATGTAGTCAGGTATTAAAAATCTGCTACTGATTAAACATTGATTGCATTGAATCTACAGCACACAGCCTAATAAGTGACATATCCCAGGAATCACGGTCTGTGCTCCTACAATATGCTGCTCTCAGATTAAACAACAAAAACCTGCTGGCAGATTCCCTTTAACCCCTTCACCATCAATGACATTTAGGTACTTCATTGGTCATGTCCCTCACTTTGGTGAAAGCTCAAAAAAAAAAAGCAATTTAAATGCTGAACTGAAGTTTTTGGAAGCCATGCCTCCTTAAAAACGATAAAGAAAAAAAAGCTATAAAACCTGCTAAAGAATGACATGCAATAAACAAGCCCCCACACAGAATAATGAAAACGTTACAAGTCTAAGAAAATAGCAATGCAATTTTATTTTTTTTTATAATATAACCAGTATTTGTTTTAATGTGCCCAAGCACCAACGGGCAATTAGTTGTTATCTATCTGCCTGTTGTTCAGCGCCACTCACGGACGGCATAGAGTGGTCACAGACTAGTCCTGCCTGCAATACAATGGCTTCGCCAGAGTGGAGGCTTCATTTCCGCTCTGTTGTGAAAGAGGCGGAACCACTGATGTCATGCTGATTGACAGCCGGCTCCCCGTTACCTAATTGGAGGAGCTGGCTGTCAATCAGTATGATCTCAGCTATGACGCCTGTCAGTAGAACAGAGAACACGACGTTAGCGGAAGCTTCAAAATCACCCACCAATAAGACAATTGTGTGTCAGCAGCGAATAGTGCTGGGCACAACAGGCACGTAGGTGGCAACTACCTGTCTTTTAGTGCTTAGGGGCATTTTTTTTTTAAAAATCCCAATAATCCCTTTGGCAGAATTGTTTTTTGAGTTCACCCCACTTGGAATTTTTCTTTCTCATTTCTCGGTTAATTATATGGTTACGTGATTGGTGCCATTCAAGAAAACGCAATTCATTGTCCAAAAAACTGTGACAAAACAATGAAATAGATGTAGCACCTGGAAGAGAAAAAAACTTAAATATTGGTTGTGTTCTATTAAACACATATAAAGCCTTTTTTTTACAGTAGGACAGGCCCTTGAAAGCTACAATATCAATCATTTTTGTAATCCTGATAACTATTTAACAATAAATCTACTTTCAAGAACTGAGAAAATACACAGGATTTGAACATGAAAATGAGGACTTATTTGAATCGTTGAACATAATGTGGTGTTAGACTGCCACCTAATGGTTGAAAGATGTCATTTCTCTGTATATTTTCCTGTGTATTGATATAAAGGGAATCTATCACCTAATCGGAGAGAAGCATGATGTAGGAAGAGACTCTGATTCCAGTATCACTTACTAAGTTTCTTACTGCAGTGTTGACATAATCACAATTTTATTAACAGGAGGCTATCACTAAGGGTAGGGACACACTGCCATTAAACAAATCAGTCTGTTTCTCATCCAGGAGAGTTGGAGGAGTGTCATCCATTTTTTGATCCATGTGGCTGCTATGCGAGTGTGTGATTTTTTTCTCAGATAACATCCGAGTGGTGTCCGTGTGACATCCGTGTGCAATGCATTTTTTTTTCTCAGCAGCTATTACTGTACAATCATATACAGCAGGGGTGGGGAACTTCAGGCCCCAGGACCACATGCGGCCCTCAATGACCTCTTCTGTGGCCCTCGGGCAGATTCCTGGGGACCGCAGTGTTCAGGCTGTCCGATGCATTTTGCTGACTGGCTGCCTTTAAAGTCCAGCTCCTCAGTGATCTCTATGCCCCAGCCTCAGCCTTCCCAGTGAGGTATATACCCGCAGCCTCCCCAGTGAGGTATAGGGCCGGAGCTCAGGAGGAATATTGATCTGGTATAAGGCTGGCTTCACACCACGGTGAAATCCGATCCGGGGCTATCAGGGGTGATCTGGACACAGAACCGGAGGGCCAATTATGCCCATGGTCCAGTGTGCAGATGGCTCATTTGCAGCCGCAGCTGCTGATAATTCAGGACAGCGGGGGAGCCAGCCGCAGTTGTGAACTGTCAGCAGGGACAGCTCTGTGGTGCTGAAGTTCAGCACCCGGTGACCGGCTCCCAGGTGCCGCTCCGGTGCAATCCGGCACCATAGATTGCACCGGACCGGGATGATCCAGGAGCATCCGGGAGGATCAGCTTTTTCCCCCGGACACAAAAATGCTGCATGCTTTTTTGTGTCCAGGAGAAAAATTAGAATCCTACCAGATTCTCCCGGACAGATGGAAGCCGGATGGCAGATAGTATGCTATGGAGCGGGATGGCAGCTATGTGACCGAAATCCGGTCCGGGGCGGTCAGCAGCCCCGGATCGGATTTCACAGTGGTGTGAAGCCAGCCTAAAGGAGGTGCTCCACCAGTGCATCAAACCGGTGAAGAAGAGGCAGCAACATATGGATCAGAATCAGCAGCTTCATCCTCACCTCTCAGTCTGATGTACACCTCTGCGTCACCTATATATCACCGCCAGAGTTCCCCTACTTCAATCCATACTGCTTTGAGACCTTACAAAGAGAAGCCACCCATTACCAGGCAATGGGCAAAGTTCACATCTTTGGAGACCTCAATGCAAGAACATGGAGAGAGAAAGACGTCCTGATCATGGATGGAAATATCTACATATTTGGAGCATAGAATGACGGCCAAGACTCAGTGCACATAGACACAGCTATGACAGTACAGTCAACAAAAGTGGCAAAAAGCTCCTGAACATATGTAGAAGTTTAGGACTTCTTATTCATAATTTACGTACCAAGGGAGACTCTTTAGGAAAGTATACACTAAAATTCTATGTAGGAAGGAGGGTAGTAGATTATGTCATTACAGATATGAACCTGATACATATCAGCGCCTTCATAGTCACCCCACAAACCACACCTATCAGACCACAGCAAACCTCTTCTGTACATGAAATCTACAGAGAAACTATCCACACAAAAACCACAGCAGAGCGGCCTCTTAAACCGGCCTCCAACTTATAAATGGTCCAAAAGAGGCTCCCAGCAGACCTGAAACACAGAGGATGCTCCACAACGTCTACAACTGAGTATAAGGTTAACTCTGAAGGAGTAAGTCAAGCTGCAAAAGACCTCAATGATGTATGCTACACAGTGACCAGATTGTCCAGCCTTAAAAAAGTAAACTACAAGAGACCAAAAGAAAAACAGATCAATGGTTAGTTTGACAAAGAATGTAAAGCTGTTTGGAAGACCAGCCTCAAACAAGAAACACAGAGACCCCAACCACCCTGGTCTGAGGGAAGCCTATGAAAGCATACAAAGGCAGTGCAAAACCATCCCCAGGAGGAAGAAGCAGAGTTACATCTCTATCAAACTTAACCAACTCCAAGATTCCCTCCAAGACAACTCCTTCTTGGAACTATGGAACCACATGGGCAAAAAAAATCAAGAAAAACAACATCCATATCCAACAAGGCAACATCTGGCTCCAGTACTTCAGAAGCCTCTATAAAGACATCCCAAAGGAACGACTAAGCCAAGAACAGGAAAACTTTATGGCAAAACTAAAAGCAATGGAGGAAAAGGTAAAAAAAATTCCAAAATTCTGTAGATACACCTACTTCCATTGCTGTAGATGATGGCAGCAATGGAAGCCTTGTGCATGTGGACATTACTGGGATTGAGATCACATTTGTTGCCCATTCATTTTTATGTTCTTATTATGTTTGTAAATTCATTTTTGTATTTGCAAATGTTTCTCTCTTTCTGTGTCTCATTTAAAATGCTTTCAGCATTAATTCACATGCTTTTGTGGCTCCAAGAAAACATGCCCACTTCTGTTGGCACAGCAGGGGTTAAGCCCTGCTATTATGCTGTCTGCCGCTCCCCTCCCTCCGCGGTTGGCGCGGCGTCTGCAACCGCGGGCGCGCATGCCCGGGAGCCATGGCAACACATCCTGGCTCCCGGATGTGCGCGTCACGGCGGTGACGCCTGCGCACTTCAGGCGGAGGTGTGGGGAGCTGGCGGCGGCCGGACGCCATGCAGATGGCGGCTATCAGCGTTAAAGGCTGATATGGGTATATAAACCAGAAGCTGTTAAGACGGCCCTACACCCTGATGAAGTGTATTACATAACTAAAACGAAACGTACGTAGGGGTCCAGACCCGGGGGATCCTCCACTGCCTAGGGGCTTTGCTGTATACAGTGTGGTAACTACCTTTGTGCATTTTTCTACCAGGGTTACTGTGGTTGCCCTTAGATCTAACCTATGGTAGCAGGGTTTGTGGTTTCTCTGTTGCACTGGCACTTTATATATGTATATGTTCTATACATCCTCATCTCTGATGTACTATAGGTGGTCTATGTTATTATTTATTTGGATGTTTTACTATGCACTGTAAATGGTTGATTTTTCATTGTTACACCTGCATTGTATGCACTTTGCCCTGAGCATCTTATGTATCCATCCCTTTACTTTGTGAAGCCAGTTTATTTGTTAAACATTAAATGATATACATTTGCGCACACCTCCTCTCCTTTTTGTCTTTATATATCCTCTTTTTTAGAGTTTGTTACTGGTATTTGTGAGCTCACACTCATCACCAGTTATATGGGTTGTACGGAACTTTTCCTAACATCACCAAACCAGCGACACCTCCGGCAATGCACTGGCGATCTGACAGGCGGCATCGCCGCCGGGGTGTCTCAAAACCCCAGCGGCGATGCAGAACAATGGGAGCCTATGGCTCCCATCGCCTGTCGGATCACCGTCGGGCGTTTACATGGGGCGATGTGTACACATCGCCCTAGATCGGCCGCCTGGTTTCAGAGCACTGATCTGAAACCAGGTGACCACTAAAAGGCGTCGCCATCGCCTAATCACATTAGGCGATGGAGAGGCGATATCGGTGCCAATAGGCCACGCCCCTGCATTGCCTAAGAAATCGGCGGGGCTGTCGTACCGTGTGACGGTACCCTTAATGGTACCTTTGCACGCCGCTACTGAAGGTTAGAAACCACCGGGTGTCGGAGACAATTGTACCTTTTACCTTCAAAACACCGCGAGGTTGCGGAGTGTAATTCAGGTAGCACCTTCGTGTCTCTTTGGACACCTGTCTTTCAGCCTTGCTCAAAAACAAGCAGGTATAAACCCTATTGTAGCGGCGTGTAATCGGGGCACAGGTACGGTATTGGAGTTACCTGGGACGTGCTTGAGCGTCATGTATACCACGCCCCATCAGCTATCATTGGTGGGGAGTACTGTGTACCCATTGGCTGTCCCTGTACAGGGCGGCATTTTTAACAAGATGACCAGTCACTACACATTTGCTATAGCGTCATGTATTAGCCAGCCTCCCTGCGCTGGCTGGCCAATCATGATGTTATTGCTTTGTCCAATCACCGTACGAGCGTCTCAATCCACAACTCTGGCACGCCTATGTGTTGTCCCTGCTGCCCCAGGTCCTCCCATATTCCCTTGTGGTAGCGGTGTGTAAATCAGGAAGGTGCTCCACAGAAGGTAACCTGCGGCACCCGTCGTGCTTCCAGGGATCGAAAAAAACCTACTGTGGAGCACCTTGTAGCGGCGTGTAATTGCGGTAACGGTACCGTTAGGAACCGTTGATACGCGCGCGTGCACGTGCGACACCCAGTGGTTTCTAACCTTCAGTAGCGCGTGTAAAGGTACCATTAGGGAGCTTGAAACAAGCCAAAGAAACCCTGAAAGACAAGGCCTGCAAAACCTTCTATGCTATCTGAAGGAAACCATCATCTGAAGCTGTCAGTGAGGGTCTGGTTAAAAATCTTTGACTCGATCATCGCCCCAATTCTCCTGTAGGGCAGCGAAGTCTGGGGTCCTCACACCTACCCAGACTGGTCAAGGTGGGATTCCAGCCCAACAGAAATATTCCACCTTGAATTCTGCTAAGTATCTTCTCCAGGTCCATCGGAGCACCTCCAACAGTGCAAGTTGGGTTGGGCAGATTCCCTCTACACCTAATGGTTCTGGAGAGGGTTCTGTCATTCTGGGCTCAACTACATAGTAGCAATCCAAGCTCCCATCAACATAAAGCCCTGATACATGTAGGTGAAACAGAAAAATCAGGACCTAGGAACAGCCCACCCAACCCAACCGGACCAGAACACAAATCACAACAACCTGACAAAAGCCAGAATCAGGAAGATAGTAGACGAGGGCCAGAGAGGTATATCACTGGAAGAATGATATAATCACCTCAGAGAAACGAGCATGTACCAGAGTCTACAGAGAGACTACAGACTGGCCCCACAGCTAGAGAAACTGACAGACCCCAGAGACTGCTAGATCTTGAGTCGATATAGGCTCAGTGCCCACAGTTTCGCCACCAAATCTGGCCAACACAGGCAGAGCTCCAAGCCCAGGGAGGAAGATTGTGTCCAACACTGTGACCAGGAGGCCCTAGAGGACGAAATCCACTTCCTGCTACACTGCTCCAAATTCTCAGCAGTGAGGGACATTCACTTCAGGAGATTCTGAAATCTCTTCCCAGATTCCCGATGAAGGAGGAAGAGAAAACATATATCCTGCTGGGAGAAGAAGAGAGGCAGTGGAGATAGCCGTGCGGTATGAGAGCACAAGCCGTAGACTTCGAGAAAGAGAACTATGATGTCATAGACTTCCATTCCCCTACTCTGGATCTGCCCCCATACATCCTCCTACAGCTCTACGCAACATCCCTACAGTCCCTGTCTCTATTCCATATGTACACTTGCTTTGGCAAAACTAATGTGCATTTAGTCCTGCCAATAAAGCATCTTTGAATTGAATTGATAGATCGGAGATAGGATAGATAAGATAGATAAATAGGATAGGAAAGATAGGATAGTTAGACAAGATACAATAAGTCCGGATAGGATAGATAGATCTTACTAGTCTCCCGCTTCTTGCTTCTGGGACCAGCTCATTAAGCTTCATGCATATTCACTGCATTGACTGGCAACGGCCAATAACAGATGCTCACTCTCTGTACCGATTATTGTCTGTGCTTGTTTGCAATACACATTAGTAGATGGCAACCAGCCTGCCGTCATGTGTGTTAAATAAAGGAAAAAATAATGTGTAGGAGTCTTCCATATTTTTCATTCCCAGCACAGATAAAAAGACAGCTTCAGGCTGCAGCCCCAAGCTATACACTTTATGTTGGCTGAGTATCAAATACAGGGACCCCATGCGGGTAATTCTAATTAAATAAATAAATAATAGCAGCTGTGGAATCTGCCCCAATTTGATACTCAACCAAGATAAAGCGCACGGCTCGGGGCTGTTATTCTTACCCCATGGGAGGCACATAGCTTTTGAACCCCCCCCTTTCCTCCCCATATTAGTAATGATGGCCCGTAGCCACCCCAGAATTTGGCACATTCATTAGAAATGCCAATTCCTGGTGATTTACCTGGCTCTTCCAGATTCCCTGCTGTGGGGGGCACGGGGTGATAGAAGGGGTTAATGACAGCTGACTATTGACAGCTTGTCATTAAGCCCTGGATTGGTAATTTCAGGCATTTTATGATACCCCAAAACATGCACTGCTTCGACGATAATCCACAACGAGGCCCCAACTTGCATCTCAGCCATGTCGCATTGCAGGCTGCACTGAAGAGGCATCCTTTCATCATGGCTTAGAGAACAGAAACTGAGACGGCACCAAGAGCTGCGCGGTCTGTGTACTGTGGTGACTCAGTGAGGTCACCTGAGTACACAGCTGAAGAACGGGGTAACCGAATGGTCAGGAGATGGCTTCTCGTTGAGGGAAAAACTTGCAGATAGGTATTGTATTGCAGTTTAACCTTGTTGCGAGTGCATCCAGATGTTTCATCGGATTGCACTCGCTGATCTTAAATGCAATGTAAGCACACCCTTAAAGCTGTCAATTTAGTGCTGTGGGTGGGGGTATACAGAGTTTGACATTCAATTCAAAGAACTGCTACAACAGAGTTTGTATTCTCCCTGTATTTGTGTGGGTTTCCTCCGGGTTCTCCAGTTTCCGCTCACACTCCAAAATAAACTGATAGAGAATTTAGATTGTGAGTCCCAATGGGGACAGTGTTACAAATGTATGTAAAGCGTTATGGAGTTAATGGCTCTATAGAAGTAAATTATTATAACAGCAGCAGATAAAACAGGGTTTTTATCAAAACTGCAGCAAGCAGCCTAGTAAGTGGCACATTGCTGGAACAAGGGTCTCTGTCCCTACATCATGGTTACAGGTTTAATATTTGAAAATTAATTCCAATTGAGAATATTGTGATTGTGCATTGCATGAAATCTGATTTGCTCAGGATCCTTATTACATATCCACACACCACCATACATCAATAATTCTGCACGGAGCGCAGCGCTGCAGGGGAGCGATGCCAGTATCACAGACATACTTCACTGCTGCCCGGAGTGCCAGTAATCACATCACAAGGTGAGGTTCCTTCTGGTTTATTGTGATGATGTACAGATATTTACAGGCAAAAGGCTGTGGCGGATCAAGGACACACAAAGAGACTTTGTACATTTCTTGTATTCTATATGTTGTACACATCCATGTGACCTGTGGAGTAAGAGGTTGGTGACAAAACTGTAGTAATGTACACATTTACCTACAAAGTGGCCATTAACCCTTTAAGGACCAGAACCTAGCCTAATGCAAACTACTTAGTAACATTATGGCATAGCACCTGTGACAAAGTTCAGTGGAGTGAAGGTGTCCGACGGACGGCAAAGATCAGTATCTTTAAAATTAGGCATCCCACATGATGCAGAGGCTTTTTGTTTATATTATAATTACCATTTAAATTTTTTATTAGAATTTTACAAATTAGGCTTCATTTAGTAAAACGGATAAAGAAGAAAAGCTCATAACAAGTAATCGTGTAGCAGCTAAAACAACAAAACGCAATGCATTACACAGCTAGTAAATGTGAGTATGGCTGCATTGCGACCCAACAGTGCGTGATCACATTCACAACCATTAGATGTGATCATCAGCTCAACATGTCCAATTTTAATGTCAGGCATTACGGTGGAACCATAGACCAGCATTCACAGAACAATTCTGCACTATCCTTTCTCAAAATTTCAGTGTTAACAATGAGATTGGTGATGTCCTGTTGTCAATGTAGTCATCCATTTATATGGGGAAAAACACATTTAACAAGGACCTGTCATCCTTCCTAACATTCATAAGGATTTTCTTCATTAAAGAGAATCTGTCATCAGGATATCACCCAAAAACTATTTATATGACCACGTAGCGCTTTAAAATACAAGTTCAACAAGGCTATGTTCACACAGGGAGTTTTTGCTGCAGTTTTTGGCTTTATTCAAATATATACAAAAAAAAAAAAAAAAGTGTTTTTGATTCCCAGCAAAATCTATGAGATTGAGCAAGTGTCATGCAGACACATTTTTTTTTCCCTAACAAAAATTGAAACCTGCTTATTTTTTGCAGCAATTTTGAAAGAATGAGCATGTCAATTCCTTAGCCTTGGGAAAGCAATCGCACAAGAGGGAGAGACAGACAGCGCACGCGCTCGCGAGGGAAGCGGGGGAGAGAGCCCACACGAGGAAGGGGGAGAGAGAGCCCGCGCAGGGAGGAGAGAGAGCCCGCACGAGGGAGGGAGAGAGCAAGAGGGAAACCAAGAGGGAGAGAAAGCGCAAGAGGAAGAGAGAGCAAGAGGGAGAGGAAGAGAGAGCGTGAGAGAGAGTGCAATAGGGAGAGAGCAAGAATATGAGTGAATCTACACTGGCAATCAAAATGAAAGAACAATGTAGATCACTTGATTTTTTTCAGGCAGAATATAATTTACATTGATGAACATTGAAGGTTTTTGTGTAAGGGGTGCACCATGCCACTAGAACAGGGTTTTCCAAAATAACCAAAGTTTATCAACTTAAAACCTTTATTTTACACAAAACGTGATGATCATAATTAGAGAACAGCAATGACTGTACACAGAGAAAGATTAAAACTAAATGTATTGAAGGTTACAACAGTCAACAATCAGTACGAAGTGTACAGACATTTTGCTTTGTACAGGCCATTGCTTTGAATGACTTCAGCACATCTGTGGCCACAGGACATCACTAGTCTCTCACACTGCTCTGGTGGGATTTTGGTCCACTCTTCTTCTAGTCTCTTCCACAGTTCTGTGACTGTTGTGGGTTTCTTGGCCATAACTTTATCATCAAGGATTTTCTATTGGGTTTAGATCAGGACTCTGGGCGGCCCATTTCATTGTTTCAATATTTTTTGTTTTAAGGACCTGCATTACCCATGTTGCTGTATGACAAGGGGCATTCTCCTGCTTGAAAATTGCTGGCTGATTGAGTGCTGAACGCAAGTAAGGAACCACATGTTGTTGAAGAAGGTTCTGATACACACTTGCATTCACTCTGCCATGTAGCTGTATGAGAGGTCCAACCTCTGCAGCAGAAAACATTGCCCAAACCATGACACTTCCTCCACTATCTTTCAATGATTTCTTTACACTCTTTGGGATCAGTCTTTCCCCAGTTTCTCGACGAATATAATGTTTCCCATCAGACTCAAATATTAAACTTGTTTTCATCACTAAAATGAACTGTGGACCAATTCTCCTCTGTCCAGACAACATGTTCCTCCCAAAAGGTGAGTCGAGCATTTAGATTTTTACTGTTAATGAGAGGTTTGGTCACTACACAGTAGGCTTTCAGTCCAAATGCTCTTAAACGTCATGACACTGTATGAAAATATTGATCCTTACCCTGTTCAGTGTTGAACTGACAAGCTACTTCCAGCTACAGTGTTGAAATGCTTACCCATAGACATTATCCTCTATATCCTGTCCGCTCTTGCATTTGTCTTTCAAGGGCGACCAGCCTTCTTGGGGACTTGAAAGAATTTGTGATGTAAAGATACAATATTCTAGAAATCACAGACTTGAAACAACAAACTTCTGTTGCTATGGCCGATAAGGTGACCCCTTTGGACAACCTGCTGCCGGAAGGTTTCAGTCACTTTAGAACGCACACCATTTTTAACTGGAAAGTTAACCTGCCAGCTAAAAGGAGAATTTTGTATACTCACCATAAATTCCTTTTCTCTTAGCCTCTAATTGGGGGACACAGGACCGTGGGTGTTATGCTGCTGTCCACCAGGAGGCGATACTAAGTATACTCATGGAAAAAAAAAAGAAAACAGTGCGGCTCCTCCCCTGTAGTATATACACCCTGGCTGGCTCCAGCCTCACCATTTTCTGACTAAAGCAGTAGGAAAACCAAACAACACATATAGATAAGTTAACTACAACTGTATATAGATAGTTAACTAGCACTGCAAGAAACTCCGAACTGAGATAACAAGAAAACAGCCTGAAAAAGGCAACTAGGGAGGGTGCGGTGTCCCCCAATTAGAGGCTAAGAGAATAGGAATTTACAGTGAGCACACAAAATTCTCCTCTCCTTCGCTTCATTAGGGACAAGGACCGTGAAACGTCCAAAAGCAGACCCTGGGTGGGTACAAAGCTTTATCATATCGGTCTACAGATGGGCAACCGCCGCCTGCAGAACACGCCTGCCCAGACTCGCGTCTGCTGAGGACTGGACATGTACCTTGTAATGTTTAGTGAACGTGTGAAGGCTGGACCAGGTGGCAAACTTGCACACTTGTTCAGCAGAAGCCTGGTGCCGAATGGCCCAGGAAGCCCCTACCGCACGAGTAGAAGTAGAGCAGAGATTCTTGAGTCGATAAGACTTCAGTGATCGTTGTCTTGATCAATCTGGCAAGAGAGCCTGGATGCGACACCTTACAGTGACTCGAAAAATGAACAGAGAGTCCGATTTCTGAAAAGCCGCCGTTCGGGATATGTAAAGGCAAAGAGCCCGAACCAGATCCAGCGTATGCAGCGCCCTTTCCACACGATGAACCGGCGTCGGACAAAATGAAGGCAGAGTTATGTCCTCATTCAAGTGGAAAGAGGACACCACCTTGGAAGGAAGGATGGGACGGGCGGAGAACCACCTTGTCCTGGTGGAGAGAAAAGGAGGCTTGCAGGATAGAGCAGCAAGTTTGACACGCGACAGATAGATGTGATCGCAACGAGAAACACCACCTTCTGGGACAAAATACGAAGAGAAATGTCTTTAAGAGGCTCAAAGGGAGGCCTCTGTGGGGTGTCCAGAACCAGGTTTAGATCTCATGTCTCTAGGGCCTTCTGTAGGGAGAACAAGGCGAGCAACACCCTGTATGAAGGTCCTGAGCTGTGACTTATTTGCCAGCCTGCACTGAAAAAACAACAAAGCTGAGACCTGTCCCTTTAGGGATTCTAAGGAGAGGCCAGAGTCGAGAACGGACTGGAGGAAGCCTAAAATAGCCGGCAGAGAAAACGGGAGGGCAGCCGGTTATGGGACCTACACCAGGAGAAAAAAGCCTTCCAGGTGCGATGGTAAACGCGGGCAGAAGACGGCTTCCTTGCCCTAATCATGGTTTAATGACACCCGGGGAGAATCCGGCCTGAGTTAAAACCCAGGTTTCAATGGCCACGCCGTCAAACTGAGGGCCAATGAGTTCTGGAGGTGAATTGGGCCCTGGGCAAGAAGATCCGGTCGGTCTGATGGATGCCAGGGGGAGTCGGCGAGTAGATGAACCAAGTCGGCGTACCAGGCGCATCGTGGCCAGTCTGGTGCGATGAGAATGACCGGAACTCCCACAGACTTGATCTTCTTCACCACCGTGGGAATCAGGGGCAGAGGGGGAAAGATGTAGCAGAGCCGAAACTGAATCCAGGGTTGTACCAGTGCATCTGCTCCCTCTGCTTGTGGGTTGTGGCATCTGGCCATGGATCTGGGCACCTTGTTGTTTAGCCGCGAGGCCATCAGGTCTACCTCCGGTGTTCCCCACCGCAGTCATATTTGTTGGAAAACCTTGGGATGTAAACTCCATTCTCCTGAGGCGATGCCTTGGCGACTGAGGAAGTCTGCCGCCCATTTGTCCACGCCGGGTATGTGAACTGCTGAAATCACGGACCTCATGGATTCTGCCCATTCGAGTATTGGACGAACTGCGTGCATCGCCGTCTTGCTGCGTGTCCTGCCCTGGTGGTTGACATATGCCACTGCCGTGGCATTGTCTGATTGGACTCGTATGTTGCGACCCGACCGCAGATGGTGGAAAAACCTGCAGGGCCAGAAAAATTGCACAGATCTCCAACAAATTGATGGGTTGAGTGGACCCTGAGTGGACCACCTGCCCTGAGTCGTGTGATGACGATAAATCGCTCCCCAACCTGTTAGACTGGCATCGGTGGTGAGAACGTCCCAGTTTACTGGTAGGAAGGACCTCCCTGTTTGAGAGAGCAGACGGAGCACCATCTGTTTACAGATGGGACAGAGCAAGGTTCTGTCTAGGATAGCAGGATTCCTGTCCCAGTGAGAAAGGAGAGCGAGCTGTAGGGGCCTGAGATGGAGCTGAGCAAAGAGAATCGCTTCCATTGCTGCTACCATCTTCTCCAGTACCCTCATTCTGAACCAAAGGGAATGTGGCCGGAGACGGAGAAGCGTCCAAACACCTTGACGCAAGGCAAGGACCTTGTCTCGCGGAAGCAAAACTAGTCCACAAGAGTTGTTGAACACCATCCCTAAAAAGGTGATGGTTTGACTCGGGATTGGAGAAGACTTGGGCAGACTTGGTTTAGTAACCAGCCCAAGCGGACGGGGGTGTCCATGGTAATTTGCACACTTTTCTTACAGTCTCTGAATGATGGTGCCTTGATGAGGAGATCGTCTAAATAAGGTAGGACCACTACGCCCTTGGAATGTAGTACCTTCATGATGGCGGCCATGTTTTTGTAAATACTCTGGGGGCAGTTGCGAGTCCGAACGGTAGAGCTACGAATTGGTAATGGTCTTCGCAAATGGCGAAACACAGGAATCGTTGGTGGGCCTGGGAGATCGGAATGTGCAGGTACGCATCTTTGATCTATTGATGCGAGAAACTCTCCCTCGTCCATCAATACGATTTGATGGATCACAGTGATTCCATGCGGAAGTGACGAGTCTGATGAACTTGTCGAGTTGCTTGAGGTCTAGGATCGGACGTACTGACCCGTCCTTTTTGGGTACTAAAAACCTGTGAATCGTTCGTTTGGCGGTACTGGGACAATGACCCCTGCCAGCCGGAGGGAATCGATGGCCCTGAAGAAGGCACGAGCCTTTGCTGGAGAACTTGGGGGGAAGGAAGACGGGGAAAAAACGGTTGGGAGGACGGGTTCGGAACTCTATGGAGTAACCGGAAGAAATTACCTCCCTGACCCACTAGTCGTCTGCGACAGCAAGCCAAATGTTTTGAAAAAGGGAAAGGCGGCCGCCTACCCGGGAGGAGTCTTCCGGGAAGGGGAAAAGTCAGGAGGAAAATCTTTGTGATCGGGATCCCTTAGATTTTGACTGTCGTGAGAGAGACTGCCAGTTAGACGAGGACCTCAGAGTTTGGGGGTTCCTGTCTCTCCTTGGGGATCGGTTATTGGATTGAGACGGGCAGGATGTCGACCACCTAAATGAGTTACGAAAAACCGAAAACAGGTCTGTTGGTGTCGAAAAAGGGGACGTTTGGGTTTGTGTTGTGGTACTCTTCCCCCCAGTGGCATCAGAGATTAATTTATGAGCTTTTCCCCAAAGAGTCGTCCACTGAGGTAAGGCAGACTGGTCAGGGACTTTTTGGAGGCTGAGTCTGCCTTCCATTCACGCAGCCAGAGTGCTCTGCGGATAGTAATAGAATTAGCCGCTGCGATGGCTGAACAGTTTGCGGCGTCAAGTGCCGCTTGAAGCATGTATTCTGCCGCGAGGGATATCTGGGCAGCTAGGTCTGACCCCTCTGGGGACTGAGAGTATCACGGAGGGAGTTTGCCCAGGAAATGACTGCCATTAGCTACCCAAACTGAAGCAAATGACAGGGACAAAGCCGAACCAGTGGCCTCGAAATCTGACGAGCTGAATTGCTCGATCTGCCGGTCTGTGGGGTCTTTAATAGATGAACCGTCTGGAAGGGAGAGGAGAGTGCGCGTAGCTAAGTGGGAGACTGGAGGATCGACTTGTGGAGATTCAGCCCAGTTCTGGCCCAGGATAGGAGGAAAGGGTAGGGGATTCTATGGCCTAACGGTTGCCAAACCGTTTGTCAGGTCGGGTCCTGTGTTTGGGTACGACTTCCTGGAATTCAGGATGGTCAGAAAAAAATATATGCGGGCGCTTTGCCAACTTGAAGGACAACCGTGGGTTCTGGTGTATCAGATGGGGGACTATCCACGTTAAGCGTCTGATTAACAGCCGTTATCAGGTCCTGTATCATAGCCTGGGTGTCAGGGTTGTCCAGATCAAGGGACATATCCTGCTCTGGGTTTGAGTCGTACGGACCCTGAGAAGAAGGAGAACCTGGGTCCTGGGATGGGGAGCCATGGGAGCTTCCCGAGGGAGGGAGGCACTCCTGTGGGTTATTTTACAGGTAGGAACCTAATGCGAAGAAGGGGACTCTTGAATATGGTCCCTGGATAAAGTATTCTGGATTTCTGTATTATCCTCTCGTGGCTCGGGAGCCCGGAGGGGCCGGTGTGGATCGGGTTTGCAGAGTTTGGATGAGAGTCGAGGTCAGTTTCTCCATAGATTGAGTCATAAAGTGAGTCATAGACTGAATCAGAAGAACAGCCCATTCTGGAGTGGTGCGGAGACTACTTATTGCGGTAGAGGCAATGGGCTCAGAGGTTACCTCGGGTGCTGAGGCCGCCGAAATGGGTGGCTCAGGAGTAGGGTTTTGATCACATACCTGGCAGAGGGGGGTTGTGCGACTGCTGAGCAGGTGTGCCTTGCAGGTGGCAGATGAGGCATAAAAGGTTGCCATTTTAGAGGCCTTCTTGTTACCTCTAGAGCTCTGCATGATCTCAGTACCTGCTAGTATTGACCCTGTAAAAGGTTGTGCAGGATATCTCTATATGTGCTGCCTGGGGCAATGTACTTATGCTGAAGGAGCAGGGTGCAGGCAAAACAGCACTATTACTGAACAATAGAGGGCTGTACCGCAGAGAAAAAACAGGGATGAGCACCAGAAGCTGCTGTGCCCCTTACCGCTCCTAGGGACCGCAGACTCTGTCCTGTGTCCACCTGGGGAGTGAAGAGGCGGCCTCCGTGATGCTGGAGCGGTGGGCGGCAAGCAGAAAAAGGGTGTGCAGTAATTCCCGCAAGATGCGAGAATCGCCAAGATAGAAGGGTCTGCCACTCTGACACGGGAGACCTACAATTCCCGGCCGCGTGACGTCAGCGGGGGTGGGGGCGAGGGCGGGTGGGGGCGTACCACCAGGTGTAGGCCGCAAGCCAGGAGCTAAATTAGGCTGTGCGGCCAAAAAGAGCGTGGTCCAGCGCGGAGGACCTGTGGGGTTTGTGCTGCCCTAATAACAGCGGTGTCCCCCTGGTGTGGCCCCCTAAGTATTAAAGGCAAACGGACCCCTTTTCATGTAAAATGACCCCAGAACAGGGGAAAAATAGAGGGGGGGGAAACAGGGTCCCAGGGGAACCCTGATACTATGGCCCGACGACCAGGATGGTAGGTGGGATTGCTTCCTGCGACTCCAGTACGATACCCGTACCAGTGGGAAGGGTATGGGGAGGGCATCTTGTGGAGTCTCCTCAACCCATAACCCAGGGAAGGGTATGGGGGGGCATCTGCTTCCTGCAGAGGCGTCCAATAGTATAATTCCTGAGGCTGCCACCCGTGATCCCCAGTGGGAACTGGGGGAGAAGTGGTATATAGCTGGAAACGCCAGTCGAGGTGCAAAAGGAGATCGGAACGCGATGGAACCGTCGCTTTGCTTCCTGTCCTTCGTGGCAGAAGGGGGTACGTGGAGGTAACACCCCACGTTCCCGTCTGTTGATGATTTTTGGGAAATCGGTACGCGAGGGTACCGTCGCCCTATTAGGTCTTCAGGAAAACAGAGAAAAATTTAAAAATCTAACCATCTACTACTAATGGGGTCTATGGACCGCATCTACCTCCTAATGACACTAAGCAAAAACTGGTGAGACTGGAGCCAGCCAGGGTGTATATACTGCAGGGGAGGAGCCCACTGTTTTCTTTTTTTTTTTTTCGAAGTATACTTAGTGTCGCCTCCTAGTGGACAGCAGCATAACACCCACGGTCCTGTGTCCTTTAATGAGGCGAAGGAGAAAAATGTTTTTCAGATAATTAAGGAAATTAGCACCATGTGCCAGATTAAAGCCAATAACTTGCAGGTATCAAAGTGTTCTCTAATTTTGATCAGTGTTCTTTCATTTATCTTATTAACATTCTTATTCTGTGCTTTAGAATATATTTAATTTATGAAATAAGCTTACAATACTGCTAATTTACTAATGTTAGGATATTTTCACATGGGACAACACAATGACCTTAACATTAAAGAAACTGTGTGTTGTTCTCTAATTTTGATCACCAGTGGATATTCTGGGAGCCAAAAGCGGAGTTGAGAACCACGCAACAAAAGCGCAATAAAACCTGATGGAAAAAAACACAACAAAACCTGATGAAAACTTACACAAAACCACAGGAAAACGTCTGCCAGGGGAAGAATCAGGATTTGCTTCAGTTTTGATGTAGAAAAAAATGCAACATATACCCCTGTGTGAACATAGCCCAATACCTTTACATGGTCAGTCCACTCATCTCCTAGTTAGAAATCATTTGAACTAATACGCAAAAGAGGCTGTAGATCTAAAGTCTCTGTCACTCCAGCTGCTCCTGATGAAGGCTTACATCGAAACGTGCGTCAGGAAGTGGTGCCATTCCAATAGGAGGTGTCTACAGGTCTGGATTATATATTCTTCGGTTGTTGAGCCACACTTTACAATCTATACATGCCACTATTATCTATGCATTTGCAAATATATATCTTCTGTATTGTCTCACTCTCATAGACTACAGGGTTTCATTTACTGACCATTTGTAGTTTACTTCTCTTGTTATGTGCTGCCCCCTTGTGTATATTACTTTGTATTGTGAAGCCCTATTTGTTTTATATTATTTAAGATTATATTTTACTCTCATCAAATGGCTACTTTATATGCACCAGCCTTATGTACATAAAACATTTTGGGTGGGTGAAATCCTACTGAAAATTCCCTATATAGACAACATAATTATGGAGCATCTTTATTTAGATCTCTACATATCCATTCTGGGCACTTGCAACTATTCATTTATTAATACACTAGATGAAGGTTCTAAGCCATCACATCGGAAAGGCAGTAAAGTCACTAAGGGGGCAGGCTCTGTGGCACTGGAGGGGGCCATCTCTCACCCCATGTGCTCCCCCTTGTGTGCTCTATTCCTTTGATTAGCCTTCCCCCTGTGCACTCTCCTCCTGTGCTGTCTCTATCCTGCCTGTGTGTTGTCTTCTCCCCCTCTCTGCTCTCTCTCCCCTGTGCTCTTTGTTTGAGCTGTCTCCCCCCAGAGCGCTCTCTCTTTCACCTGTGCACTTGCCCCTCCCCCTGTGGTAAAAATAAAATTAAAAGAATGTATGTAAAGTTAACATTACACTAATGGAATAGGGTCACATAGGCTGCATAGAATGGGGGAGGCACACTGCTGGGGTGGGGGCACATACACTGCAGGAGGCGCATAGGCTGCTGGGGCGGCAGCACATAAACTGCTGGGCGGCACTAAACTGCAGGGGCGGTGGGGGGCATATACAATGCTGGGGGGCGAATAGGCTGCTGGGGGAGCAGCACATACACGGGCTACACTCTGGGCAAAGGGTGGTGGCGCCATACTAACAGCTGCAATGGGGGGCATTATGAGGGGGCAAGCTGCTGGGGTGGGGGCACATGGGCTGTTGAGGGCAATTGGACTGCTGGGTGAGGGCACATGGACTACTAGGGTGGGGGCACATGCACTGCAGGGGGGAACAGCACATATTTTGCTGCGGAGACCAGGGGGTCGCTGTCTGTTCACCCCCACTCCGTGTCAGGTAAAGGACCTTTAGTGATGTCATGGTCATTTGACAGTCATGTGCACCTGGCTCTGCCCATGACCGTGACATCACCACAGGTTCTGTAGGGTCTCATTCTGCTGTGTTTGCGGTGGGCAGATGGCTGGCATCAGGCTGCAGTCACGTGTTTGTGGGGAAGGGGTCAGGATGCGGGATGTGAGGAGTGGTCAAGGGTAAGCGCACTTCGGGCGCCAAGTTCATGGCATCTGTGGCACAGATAGTGGGTGCCATATTTGTACACAGATTACTTGGGTGTGTCAATATGGCTTCGGTGTGGCTACTGGCGGCATGGCGATTTGTGGATATGGACACAACAGACGAAATTTGATGACAGACGCCAATAGGTAAGTATTACATTAGATTTTATAACTGGGTGTCACCTATTAATTGATGTGTATTTACGTAGCCTGGCGCTATGAAATCAGTGATGCAGCATCACGGTTGTAGGGCTCACCCCTTTGTCAATGGGATGGCTGATAATTATTCTTAAATTCCTAAGTAAATAACAGAGAAAAGGCACAACGCAGAGTTCTATAAAAAAGATGCTCAAGAAATTATATTTTTGGGGAATAACAAGAATGACATGCAATGGAAGCAAACAGGATCTATCTTAAAATGTGAACCCCAGAGGAAGCTATGATGGCGATACATGTGGGATATTTGTAGACCCGGTCCAACTAAATAAACTGGACAGAAACTCTATTTTCAATATATTTTCTTGTATGCCATTTTTCTACCATAGAGGCATGTTATTCAGGCGTGTACCTTCCAAAACAAGACACCGCCTAAAAAAAAAGTAAAAGATCCACATGCTCAAAGACATGGACTAGAGCTAGGGAGACCCATTTAAGTGCCAAAATGCCGCAACGTTTGGATGAAAGGCTCCACCTCCGGCAGCCCTGACACATCACTTCACTCCAGGGAGGGCCGGTTATTTAATAGCAGCAATTTGAACCCCATTTTGGCTTTTTTTACCCAAGGCCCAGCACAGTTATTTGGTCATTAAGGAGTTAAGACACCTGGAAATCTGCTACATGACACTTTACATCAGCCACTTCACAAACCTTCTGATACGTATGTGCTTGATAAAATAAGGCATATTTAACAAAGATGGTGGCAACTGCAAAACCGGCACCAATGATGCTCTCAATCTGGGAAGAGCCGCTATCCTGCCCTCTGCACCTGTTCATCTCCTTTTCTTTCATCATTTACAACTTAAAAAAATAAAACTGCTTTCTGTTATAAGTACATATGTATACCTATAAATATATAATATATCATGTGCCCAAAGGAAGACGACGTGTGAAATGGCACAGCCAGACACAATCCGGAGCTCAGAAGACGTGGACATGATATGCTCGGTGCTAAGAAGCCGTCCCATTAATGCCGAGAGGTTCTGAATTCCATCCTTAGCGGAAGGCAGGCAGGCAGATCTCCATGGGAGTTGAGGTCAGACATAGACATGTTGGTGAGAGTGGAGCGAATTTTCTCTCTTGTGGTTACATAGAAATGCAGTGGGCTTACAAATTGTCCAGCTTGGCCCTTTTATTGGTTCGAGATAGATGCTGTGTGAATTAAAGAAACAGAAAAAAACTTATTATCTACAGACGCTAGAGCCGTGGCTCTGCACCTTTAAAGAGGACCGGTCACTTGTTAAAAAAAATTATTAAAAGTTAAATACCCAGTAAAAATCCCTGCGCTCCCCAGACTGTGCAGCCTATTTCTGTTTTGAGCTGAGTTGCTTCATTGCGGAGATATTCAGGTTTATTGCTTTTGGAGGAGAATATGTGAAATCTCTACTTTTAGTACAACCAAGCATGTCTTCATAGTCTTCGTTGGGGGCATGCGCTTCCGCACCTTCGAGCAGACGCTACCAAATCGCAGCTCGGCAGCATCTGAGATTGCTAGACCGATAGATCATCTACTGAGCTGTGGGACAACTTCTGCGAGAGAGAGGTGAAAGCTCATACCCCAAGAAAAGACTGAAGAAACTTATAGGTGCATGATGCAGTACAAAAGACAAAGAGGGCAGAATCAGGAGAGTTCAGGGATTTGTACATGGTAGTTTAGCTACAATTTCTGACCAAGTGACAAGTCCTCTTTAAAGATGTAGTGCAAACAGAAGATGACATGTACACATTTCTCCTCTTGCTTCTCCCACTCTTTTCTCCTGACCTCCTTAGTGCTGCATCACTGTAAACAATGCGCTTGCTCTGGGGGTTGCTGTCGGAAGCCATCTGTGGAAGACTCTTGTGCACTGAACGTCCTATGAGGTGATCTTAAAAAAGGACACCTGGCAACAGTTCATGCACAGATAGTCTGCTATAGTTACTTCAATGGTGGCCATATACATTAGACTATGTAGGCCGGTCCAAACCTTCATCTATTGTGTGCTTGGAGAGATGTAAAGAAGTGAACGGATCAGGCATGTTGTATTTCAGCATATCTAATCTTGTGTTCATTAAGAGAGATGACTGGCTGTCAGTCTCCTGTTTGCCTTATTTCCCTTTCCCCATTGAAGACACATGTACGTTTGGCCAAACCAAAAGTGTATGTGTATAGGGATAGGTATAAGCTGACTTTTGCAAAAGTATATGGCAAACTGTAGTCCATGGTTTTCTACTCTAAATGGTTTTGAAAAAACTGATACTGAGCCAGATCACAATGTGAACAGGCTGTAAACCGTGTTCACTCCACCAAGAATATATATCACAAAAAGAGTGCAAAAAACGTCCAAAAAATGTATCACTGCTTCAAGAGTAAAAAAGCAAGTGCAAAATAGTATCAACAGCAGGGTTCTTAGTTAGCACGTTTTTTGCAAAAAAGTACGGAAGCGTTCTACCACTCCACGGTGACCCCTATCAGAACGGTCCTAGACTAACGTATTTAAAACCTGATCTAGTGTGAACATACCTCATAGATGCAGGTGCAGCAGGGCCAGATTCATTATGGGCACACAAGGTAAAAACAGCAATTTATGTGTTCAGGCTCAGTGAGAAGGGGTGGAGCACCTCTCAACTTGCAAGACAAGAAACTAACGCAAAAAACGTACTAACTAAGAACCCTGCTGTTGATACTATTTTGCACTTGCTTTTTACTCTTGAAGCAGTGATACATTTTTGGACGTTTTTTGCACTCTTTTTGTGATATCTAAATGGTTTTGGTGGATTTACAAAAGGTCTCAGAAGGGAGGAAAGAGTTATCCAGTGTCACCTATACACATTTACCCTTTGTTTTACCGTCTGACACTTTAGAGCAGGGGTGGGAAGTCTAGGCCTCAAGAGCCGCCAACAGGTCATGTTTTTGGGATTTCCTTAGTATTGCACAGGGTTGGAATCATCACCAAAGAAGGTGATTATATTATCACCGGTGCACTAATAAGGAAATCCTGAAAACATGACCTGTTGGCGGCTCTTGAGGCCTAGACTTCCCACACCTTTAGAGAGCCCTAAATCAAGAATTGGGTTATAAACCCAACCAGAGACAGCCATCCGAATACATTGCTGGTTTTCAGATTCAGTACAGGGTATGGAGGTGTTGTGTGATCAGATATGTACCATACCATACATGCAGCCTCACGAAAAATATGGATCCTCCTTTATCTGGAGTGCCCCAAGGAGAATCAGGAAGGTCTGATGGTGTATCTGCTCACAGGTCCCCAGCTTCTAGAATACTGACAACTAGGAGAATGATTTTGTTTGACTGTTTACTCATACTTATCCTCACATTCACTATCCTGAGCAGCACAGTATGGCTGGGACTTGTAGTCCTTTTCTCTGCATTAAACAACATTGTTTATATGGATAAGAGAATGTAATGTGATGAAAGTGCCAATATCATACCGTTCCCTGTTGATAGAAGTGTGGGGCCAGTTCGAGCAGCCATGACGACTCTACAGCAGTCACATCCCGCATGTAATATTTGCTGGTCTGGATCACCTCACTAAACAGCACCCTATAGGATAAAAACATGTGCAGATGAGCCATAATTCACCTTTTACATCCAACTAGTGGTCGGTGCCAGTCTAAATCCCTTTGTGATGTAGTCATAATATGCTATCCATGCAAGTGACCATTGCAGCCATTCACTGCCCTCAGTAGTCTTGGGCAAGGCATGCTGCAGCCAATCACTGATGAGGTCAGTAGTTGGCTACAGTAGTCATGTTCCCATAGAAGACACGTTATCTCCGCAGGAGACCACTTCAATGATCACAGTTATTGCCAGAGGCATGTCTGCTGCATTCAGGGAAGGGGTCCACCATGTGTCTGTGTGCTGTGTACCCTGAGATATAGCCTTTGTAAAACTTACAGTTAGAAGCAATGGAGGCAGTCACTGTGGCTGGGGGGAGCTTGATTGACTGTGGCCATTCCATCCCCCACTGCCTCTCTGTGCTGCTTCTACTGTGCTGTTTATGCTTTGTCAGGGCAGGATTCTGGAGCCGAGGTCAGGACAAATGGCAGAGCCAGCACAGCAGAAGCAGCAGAGAGAGGCAGGGCCACAGATGTATCTTATTACAATATCATGCCCATCGGGGCATGATAAAGGATCATGGAGGCTGCAAACCAATACGCCCAGGGGGACTATTGCATATAGCCCACACTTCATCCTAATGAGTAAGTATAAAAACGTTTGTTACAACATTGAAAACAAGAATTTAGCAGAGAGAGAGGGATAGTTATAATGGTAATAGGAAGGTGCAGGGACATGTATTGATAGGTTAGGTGGCTTTTAGGAGGTGACAGGTTCCCTTTAAGACATTGAGATGGTAAAAGCCACTTGTGTTTAATCCTTTCTAGTGTTTTATGTATTGCTAACATTTCTACTATTGTATGTATTATAGAACAGGTGAGCAGTAGCAGACGCTGAACTGTACAGGGTGGGCCTTTAATATGGACACACCTAAATAAAATGGGAATGGTTGGTGATAACAACTTCCTGTTTGTGGCACATTAGTATATGGGAGGGGGGAAACTTTTCCAGATGGGTGGTGATCAGGGTGGCCATTTTGAAGTCAGCCATTTTGGATCCAACTTTATTTTTTTTAATGGGAAGAGGGTCATGTGACACATCATACCTATTGAGAATTTCATAAGAAAAACAATGGTGTGCTTGGTTTTAACATAACTTTATTCTTTCATGAGTTATTTACAAGTTTATAATCACTTATAAAATGTGTTCAAAGTGCTGCCCATTGTGTTGGATTAAATACAAAAAGGGGTTGGGGGAACAAGAGGCGCAATAGTGCCCTTATCACTTAGACACTAGATCTGCAAGCTGGTGAGTAACGGGAGTCCACTCACCTGGTCCAGTTGTGACACCCACAACTGGTTAGAAGGCGTGTTAGGAATAATATCCTGATGGCTGCTGCTGGATCTTCACCGAACCACTCAGGCGTGGACGAGCATCAAGTTACTTGGGATAAAGTGTGTAGCGATCCGCGCTGCCAGGCTGACTCACATCAAAGAAGACACTTGGAGATGAAGTGTTGATTAAATCCTTCCTTTATTCACCGACGCGTTTCGGTGCCCACCTGGCACCCTGATGAAGGTGCCAGGTGGGCACCGAAACGCGTCGGTGAATAAAGGAAGGATTTGATCAACACTTCATCTCCAAGTGTCTTCTTTGATGTGAGTCAGCCTGGCAGCGCGGATCGCTACACACCTTATCCAAGTAACTTGATTGTGTTGGATTGTCAATGCAACCCTCTTCTCTCTTCTCAAAATGGTCGCCATGGTCACCACCCATCTGGAAAGGTTTTCCCCTCCCATATACTAATGTGCTACAAACAGGAAGTTGATATCACCAACCATTCCTATTTCATTTAGGTGTATCCATATAAATTGCCCACCCTGAACATAACATATATACAACGACATACTCACCAGTTTGGAGGTTTCTCTGCGTATAGAACAGACGTTGGGTGTATATGTAACTCATGGCCATCTCTTACCGTCCTTAGAAGGAAGAAACATAAAAATCATGTAAAATTGAACATAGAATATACAGTATTTATACAATGCAACCTGGGGAACTCGCTATCTACCTTATGGAGAGGAGTTTGCCTGCAACCATAAGAAGACAATTAAGTAGGTAAGGAGATTTAAAGCCGCATCTCTTCTCTAGGAAATATGCACATTTGCACTTCAGTAAGGGAAGTGTACGAACTCTAGCACAACCTTTAGGTAGCTCCTCAAAGTCATAGTCGACTTTCTGACAAGCCTTTTAATATAACTAAGAATTTGTGCCAGATCAGAACTACATACACTTCCTTACTGAAGTGACAATTTGCACATTTCCTAGAGGAGGGATGCGGCTTTAAATCTCCTTATCTACATAACTGTCTCCTTATGGTTGCAGGCAAACTCCTCTCAATAAAGGTAGATAGCAAGTTCCCCCAGACCTAGTCTATAGCCTCTCATACAGACAGATCAGAATATCCCACATACATCACTGATGAGGGGCAGTCACCCCGAAACGCAGTGTCTGTAGTTAGGGGGTTCTGATCTGGCACAAATCCTTAGTCATATTAAAAGGCTTGACAGAAAGTAGACTATGACTTTGAGGAGCTACCTAAAGGTGGCGCTAGAATTCGTCCACTTCCTTACTGAAGTGACAATTTACAATGCAACCAGCATTTACAATATTAGGTCACTGAGAAACAACACTGGTCTATTGGAAATTAAATATCCCTAGGAAAAGAAAACAACACATACAAAAGAAAAGAAAAAAATAGCTTAACCCTTGTCTGGTACTATGGAGTCAATATGACCCCATACAGATTGCATATGCATTTTATGATACCTAAAGGTGGCGCTAGAGTTCGTCCACTTCCGAATGTGACGGCCCCTCAGGAGATGATGAAAACTCCTCAGCGCCAGGTAAATGGCTCGAATCTCCAAAAGATTTATGGATAGAGAGGATTCCTCTGGGTTCCTCCAACCCTGGGCTATGTAATGACCAAACACTGCCCCCGAGCCGAGGAAACTGGCATCAGTGGTTAGCACGTCCCACCGGACCGGCAGAAAAGATCTCCCCCGAGAGAGAGATGACGGAATCAGCCACCATTGGAGAGACAGTCTCGTCGCTGCCGTCAGCCAGAAAATCCAATGTAGAGTGAACGGACTGCGATTACAGACCGACAGGAGAGCCAACTGCAATGGATGGAGATGCCACAGAGCAAAGGGCACTGCCTCCATTGTCGCCACCATCTTCCCCAAGACCCACATTGCGAACCGAAGGGAATGTGGTACAGGACGCAGGAGCATCCGAATAGCACAGCGCAGAGAATGACCCTTGTCCTGGGAAAGAAGTACAAGTCCCCGAGACGTGTCCAGAATCATACCTACAAATGTTATCTTTCGGCTCAGAACCGGGGAGGATTTTGGTAGATTGAGAATCCACCCTAGACGCGAGAGAGTGTCCATCGTGATGCGGACATTGTCCTCGCAGTCCCTGAAACACCGACCCTTGATCAACAGGTCATCCAGGTAAGGGACAACCGAAACTCCCCGAACGTGCAGAACGGTCATGACCGCCGCCATGACCTTGGTGAAAACTCATGGGGCGGTTGCCAATCCGAAAGGAAGAGCAACGAATTGATAATGATCACAGCGAAGCGCAGGAACCTTTGATGGGACTTGGATATTGGAATATGCAAGTAGGCGCCCTTGATATCAATGGAAGCAAGGAACTCCCCCTGTTGCATGGAAGAGACGACCGATCGCAGGAATTCCATCCGAAAGTGTCGGACTTGGAAAAACTTGTTGAGCGGTTTCAAATCCAAAACAGGATGGGATGATCCGTCCTTCTTTGGCACAATAAACAGATTTGAGTAGAATCCGTGGAACTGCTCACTTCGAGGTATCGGAATGACGACTCCCACCCGCGGAAGGGAGTTGATGGCCCGAAAGAAGGCGTCTTTCTTTTCCGGCGTTCCTGGAGACGAAAAAGAAGGAACCTTCTGTGAGGACGAGTGTGAAACTCGATGTTGTATCCGAAAGACACCAAGTCCCGGACCCACTGATCGTCTGTAACAGCGAGCCAGGCAAGCCGAAAGCGGGAAAGTCGGCCGCCCACTCAGGAGACGACTTCCGGAAGAGCCGAGTCATGCAAGAGAAAAGAGAGAAAGGGGCGCAATAGTGCGGTTACCAGGAGTGCTTTATTTAGAGTGGTGTACTAATAGGTGGCCACTCACCTTATCGGGTTGTGCTGTCCCCGCACAACCTGGTAATAACACTTGATAAGGCGCCCTTCACAGACTCCAGCTCATCTGCATACGGACGACTGTGCCGAGCGTGAAACGGACCACCCGGACGAGTTCCGAAAGGACCGGAACCTCACCTGTTGACCCTTGGTGAACTTACGCTTGGGTTTCTGCTGAGGTAGTGAGGTATTCTTACCTCACGTAGCATCTGAGATCAGCTTATCAAGCTTTTCTCCAAAAAGACGACCACCTAAATAAGGCATACCAGTGAGCGACCTCTTGGAAACCGAATCCGCCTTCCACTCCCGAAGCCAAAGAGCTTGGTGAATCGCGATGGCATTCGAAGCTGCAGCTGTAGTGCAATTAGCTGCATCAAGAGACGCATGCACCAAGAATTCTCCCGCTACAGAAATCTGAGCCGCCATATCCAACAACTCCGGGTCCGCAGCCCTATGACGTAAAGCAGAGTGTAAATCACCCGCACAGGTCACAATGGCCTTAGCCACCCACATGGAGGCAAAGGAGGGAGACAGACGATCCTAAAGCCTCGAACACTGATCTGGATAATTGTTCCAGCTGGCGGTCAGCGGAATCCTTGATAGACGCACTATCAGGAAGAGAAAGAAGGGTCCTAGATGCCAGAAGGGATACCGGAGGGTCCACCTGGAGGGAATCTGACCAAGCTTGTCCTACCGTTGGAAAAAACGGATAACGAGCCTCAATCGGCTTACGATTACCAAACCATTTATCCGGCTGGGACCAATGTTTCAGTAGAACTTCCTGCATCTCAGGATGATTAGAGAAAACCTTCTGAGGCCTTTCGGGCCTCTTGAAAGAGATCACATGGTCCAAGGAGGCGACCGCAGCCGGGTCAGTCACTGACAAGGCTTGATTAACGGCCGACACCAGATCGTCCACCATGGCCAGAGTATCAGAGGAAGCGGACTCGAGCGGATCACCCAGATCCGCCTCCACATCTGAATCACGGAGCACGCCAGACGAGCGTGAGTGACGGGACCTACTCCGTGCAAGGGAAACCTGGGACCCCCGAGACGGAGCCGAGGGAGACCCCTTGCGGAGTCTCTTCCTACCAACAGTATGGAAGGAAGGAGGAGAACGAGAACGTGTCTCCTCCTGAGCGGAACAGTCGTCTGGAAAACCTGGCTGGTCCGACGTGCTGGACGAGGGACGGGCCTGCACAACCCGGATCAGCGTCTCAGAGAGCTTCTGTATGGATTGGCTTACAGACTGCGAAAATGCAACTGCCCATTTCGGCAGAGCGGGGACGCTAGCGGGCACAAACTCACCAGCGGGCGCCTGCTCGGAGACAGAGGCACAGGGCTGAGAGGAATCAGAGGCACAGGCCTGGCAGAGCAGGGTAGAACAACCGCAGGGCAGCGCAGCCTTGCACACAGTGCAAAAGGCATAATACACATTAAAGGCCTTTGGTGCTCTCTTGCCCTTCTTGTCTGACATCCTCCCTGCTATCATAGAGATACACATTGCTGAGTGCCAGCAGAGAGACAATGCTGCAGCAGAAAAAACAAATCACTGCTGAGCCACAATATACAGGCCTAGGAGTTCAAGCAGGACATAACCACTGCTGAACCCTGTCACCTGAAAGCACAGCGCTGCCCAGATTCCTGTGTCCCCCTGCAGAGTTCCGACCACGCTGCAGAGAAGTCCCTCTGCTGCTGAAGATGGCACCCAGAAGCCCAGAAACTGTCTGGGAGCGGGAACGCTAAGCCACGCCCCCCCAGTGACACCCAGAGCAGACCCGCGTGATTGGCTGATGGGCGGCCGGGATGCATCACACTAGGGGCAGTGAAGAAAAACTTACAGGCCCAAAGTCGGGGCCTAAATTTGGCCACCAGGCCGCCACCCGAGAGGGGGCCGGCGCGGAGCGCGCTCAGGAGCGCACATGGGGACACCGGAGGACAGACGCAGCACCTACCTCCAGACGGCTCCTCCACCCTGGAACCCACAAGAGGCAGGGGAACAGACCACCATCCCAGCGCAGCTCCATCTTCAGTGCTGCTGTGGCCAGAGAACCGAGGACACCTCCTGCAACCCAGATTCCCAATTATGGGGTCTGGGAGGGATGCTGCAGGAGCGGCCATCACCTACCACTCAGAGCCCCAACTGTGGTCTGAGAGGGACGGTGCAGCGTCTGAAGGAACTCAATGAAGAGAAAATAACAAACAGTGTCTACCTCCTTAAGACACTGAGCAAAATACTGGCTGACTGTGCCAGTCAGGGGGTTATATACTGCTGGGAGGAGCCCTGTGTTTCTTTTTCATTTGCTCAGTGTTGCCTCCTAGTGGCAGAATAGCATAACCCATCGTCCTGTGTCCCCCAATGAGGCGAAGGAGAACTGCTGCGTTCAGAGAGCGTAGGAGGGCGCACAAATTATGCGCATCTGAATGCAGCCAAACGCAGGTACCTTGCGTTCCCATGTTAAACATAGGAACACAGTTCGCATGTGTTTGGCTGCGTTCAGTACACTGTGTTCAAAAAAGCAAATGTGAAAGCAGCCTCAATGTATGAATTCTGAGCTAAAATATATTTTCTATTTGCGCTTCATTAAACATATTTTGCACTATTCGACTTCTACAGGCTCGTTGTTTTCCTGCAAATTCAATTTTGATGTGGTCTGAGGTCATAAATCAGGTGGATGGAGCTCAGAAAAAGATAAAGTTCACAATTCTCCCCTTATGGTGGGTTTACACGCTGCAATATCGTTTCGATATCGCAACTCAATGGCGCGGGAGCGCGCAATTAGTGCACGTTCCTCCCGCATCGCATTTGAATAGTTTGACGCTGCATATCGAATACAACGTCCGTGCGATGTCTCCGCCTCCCAACCCAGGACGCATAGTTAACATGGGAGTGAATGGTGACGTATGAAATCGCATCGTAATTGGGCGTTTACACAGCAACGATCCTGCTTCATCGCTATGCAAATACGGGCATTGAATAGCACGCTCATTCAATCCCCGATATCGCATTGACATCGTTCCTGCATCGTATTGGACGTTCACAACCATACAACCAGGAACGATTTCGCCTCCGACGATTGAACCCGTGAACTTTTGATTGAAATTGTACTACGATATCGCAACGTGTAAACCCCCATTAGAATGACAGAATCAACTCACTGATTGATTCTCAGTTAACTCATTTTGCTGCCAGATTACCCATTTACAAAGCCTACAGGAAGAAATGCCACACTTTAATAGAAGACTAAAACCAACTCATTTATAAATACGGTAGTTTAAAGGGATTCTTATTATCTATTGCATGTAAAAAGTATAGAAAAAGTTCCTGGGAAGTAGTAAGCACAAATAGACGGATAGAGGGAGAGTGGGTTTATAAAAAGTAATAAAACATCTAATAATGATAACTGAACAAAAGAGGCAGCAAAGATTGGTGCGGAACCAAGAAAGAAATCAATGCAAGTATGAACCAGAATCATACGTATAATGAAATGCAGAGGATGTGAACACCTGATTTACTAGATAAACCTACAAAGAATAGGTGCAAGTACAAGTTTATCAGTATAAATACTAACACTTACAATGAGATGTGCTTAACATAGGGGAGCCACTAGAGGGCGACAAACACAGAAGGAGGAATAAAATATCATGAATACTAATAATAATATTCATTTATATAGGCCAACATATTCTGCAGCGCTTTACAATTCAGAGGATGAATATAATCATATGAATAAATAAATGAAAGTAATAATGGCTATCTGGATGAGGGAAGGATGATCAGGTGTCTGTGAATAGATGGGCTGAAGTCAAGATTGGAAAGATATGCAGCAAAAGTAAATAATGGAAGTAAGGGTACTTTCACATCAGCGTTTTTTAATCGCGGCAGATGCATGAAAAACGCATCTGCGCGATTACCGCATAACCGCTGCACTTGCGACACAGTTGCGGCAACCCATGCAATGTCTATGGGCTTGCGGTAAGTGTGCGGCAGGTTCAGCAAGTGCGATCGGCACTTGCGCAGTGCAGCCGCGAAAAAGCGCGGTCTGCCGAGATTTTTGCGCCGCATCTGTGGCAAGTGCAGATACTGCACTTACCGCACCTGCCACAAGCCCATAGACATTGCATGGGCTTGCCGCAACTGTGCCGCAGTGCAGCGGTTATGCGGCAATCACGCAGATCGTTTTTTCACGCATCTGCCGCGATGTGAAAGCAGCCTTAGAAAATGAATAAAATCGCATAAGGTTACACAAGTGGATAAAATTGAATGCACTCGAATTGATCCGGTTAGAATGGCGCCACCCCACGCACGTTTCGGTATGACCATTGTCGATGTTCCGACACTACTTAATATATTTTTCATCTATGAATTATCCATAAACTTCATGATTAATTAAAAAATTATTATTAGGTCTATTATTACTTTTTATGAACCACCTCTCCTTTTATCAGTCTATTTGTGCTTACTACTTCCCTGATACCTTATATATACTGTATACATCACATGCAATAGATAAACTATAATAAACAAGTGATATTTAATATTCTAGTAAAGTGTGGTGTTTCTTCCTATAGGCAGTATTGTGCAGCCAGCAATAAACAGTGCAACATACAGGCTACACAAAGCAAACTGGGCATGTTTTTTATGAAATAAAGCTTTTTTTTAGCCACAAATACATGCATTTAAAAAAGAAAAATGTCCTAAAAGGTGGACCAGAGAGAGGCGTTCACTTAGTGTAGGAACCCAGGATAGAGACACGCCGTGACGTGGCTACTGGGAGGATAGAGACATGGTGAAGTATCTCATTTATTCATGTACTTTCTTAAGCAGTGATGCTTATCCATATTCTTACATTTTTGGTTTGCATGCTTTAGCATTTCAGAGTGCAACTGTCATATATTCTAAAAGGTGGACAAACCTCCTCCATTCTCTTTGGGATGAGGCAGTCTATGCACGATAAGCTTTTTAAAGCGGACCTGAGATGGGCGTTTTTTTTGCTTATTATAAATATCAAAGCCGTCATCTTTGTAGTTACCTGTAGACGCCTGTAGAATGAAGCTTGGCAGCATTGGCAAAGAATCCAGCCACTATACAACGTAAAATAGGGTCCGGATCTCCTAGATAATAAGGGTCACAAGCAGTTAGAATATCGACATCAATATTAAATACACTGAGCCGGTCACATGTAACCACGGCCCACGATCCTGTGATGGCCTACACTCCATTCACTGCTCACCTTCACTAGAGATCTTGGGGACCTTGAACTTGCTGAGAAGCTTCTTCAGCTGTTCCCGCACTGTGACCGCTCTTAGAAGGCCCTTGTAGTTGAGGAAGTGCTGCTGACACCACTGCGAGCTCTTGTTAAACTGCAAGAAATAGAGATTTGATGAAATAAATGATGACGTACGTCTGATAGTGCTGTAAGTCCCCCACAAGAGGGAAAACATGCAGCTAGGAAATATGAGTTTTAGATATAAAGAGCGCTCACATGTAGATGGCTGGTAAGTGCTAGAATATGGCTGTCACAAGCTTTCTCCAGCAATAGCGGCCAATTCCTGACGGCTTGTAATGATGAACCCACAGTGATCAGAGATCGACTTTTAGTTTAAAAAAAAAAGGGATTTCTTCATGGTAGTCATGAGACAAGGCCTTTGATGATTTAAAGGGGTTTATCCACAAAGTTAATTTGAATCAATAGATCTTGTAATGATAATAATAATTTCCACATTAGATGTATTTAACCCCGTCACAACCCTAGGCTGCCTCCCACGCTGTGAGCCCCCCATCCTCCCCTCATATCAGCTGAGGTGTGAATATTAACAATGCCGATCAGATCTGGATCCTTTGCTCCAAAGATTTCTCCTGTCTGATCCCCGCCGGACCAAAGGCCTCTCAAGCATTTATAGAGAATGTTTCTTCTCAGACATTCCCCTCAAATTACACTACATGTAAAGGTGGGAGATGATCCGGGTTTCACAGCCTCTTACAAAGACTGGAAGGCGGCTCTGTCAGGGATTAACACAATGTGTCAACCATCTGAAGAATCTGAAAGAGAGTCACCTCCGGTGGTACCTGTCTCCCTCCCCTGTGGCTCTCTTTGCCCCCAGCCAGTCTCAGCTGTGTGGGCTTGAGGGTACCTTGACACACAGGTGGTGGTCCTGCCCAAGCATCGCCCCCTTTTGGACAATAATTGCTAGTCTGATTGGATCCCTGTCTGGTAATCTATTGATCTTACCCCACAACTGGCGATTTTGAATGTTGGTATAGATTAGTTCCCCCCTGATCTCCAGGGAGCGATCTCTTATGTCCTAATAGCAGCCAGGTTGTGTCTGGTGGCAAGATGGAAGTCTCACTTACCCCCTACATTCAATGAGGTGATCAAAAAACCCAAGGCCATCTTTCAGCACAAATGTTCTCTATCCTTAGATAAGGACATCAAACAGAGGGTCTTGAAAGGGTGGGTTATATGGGAACAGCACCCGCTGGCAGCCCCGATTTCCCATTAACTACTTGATACTTACTCACTTTGATATTGCTCATGTTTGTTTGTACTTTATTGTGTTCTGCTTCGCGATGGCTCCCTTAATGCCTGGTCTTATCCCCCTCCCCACCCCTTTGGTCCAGCTAAACCCTGTATTCCTTCTGTTATGTGATTGTTATCACCAAAAGCTCAAGAAAAATGTATTGAAACCAAAAATTAATCAGATCTGTAAACTATGTAACGAAAAAAAAAGTCCAAACGACAAAATTACATTTTTTTGGTTGCCGCAACATTGCCATAAAATGCAATAACAGGCGATCAAAACATCACATCTACCCAAAAATGGCATCATTAGAAACATCAGCTCAAGACGCAAAAAATAAGTCATGACACAGCCCCAGATCTCAAAAAATGAGAACTCTACAGGTCGTGGAAAATGGTGCAAAATCACAATTAATTTTCTTTAAAAACCTCAGAATTTTTTTTCACCACTTAGAGAACAGTAGAAGTATACGTGTTTGCTATCTACGAACTCATACCAACCTGAGGCATCATACTGACATGTCAGTTTTATCATATAGTGAACATGGTGAATAAAAAAACACTGTGTAATTGCACTGGGGTAAAAACAAAAAAAAAAAAAAAAAAAAGATTTCTGTGTTGATATGTGTGTCCTTGCTATGTACTGTGTAATGGATGTGTCCAACCATACAGGGACATGGTCTGATCATACCACATCTCCTGTGCTGAGATAATCCTATATATGTGCCCCTGCTATGTACTGTGTAATGGATGTGTCCAACCATACAGGGACATGGTCTGATCATACCACATCTCCTGTGCTGAGATAATCCTATATATGTGCCCCTGCTATGTACTATGTAATGGATGTGTCCAACCATACAGGGACATGGTCTGATCATACCACATCTTCTGTGCTGAGATAATCCTATATATGTGTCCCTGCTATGTACTGTGTAATGGACGTGTCTGACCATACAGGGACATGGTCTGATCCTACCACATCTCCTGTGCTGAGATAATCCTATATGTGTGTCCCTGCTATGTACTGTGTAATGGACGTGTCTGACCATACAGGGACATGGTCTGATCCTACCACATCTCCTGTGCTGAGGTAATCCTATATATGTTTCCCTGCTATGTATTGTGTAATGGATGGGTCTAACTATACAGGGACATGTCTGATCATACCACATCTCCTAGGCAGAGGAGGAAGGAAAATAGTATACAGACATTACAGGATGGGATAACAAATCATTATTTCTTGAGGTAAAACATTTTTTAAAAACAGGCAGTGAAATATTTTACCTAACAAAAAAATCAGCTGTGATCCCGTACTGTAATGTCTATACACTCTCTTCATTCCTCCCCGGCCCAGGAGGTGTGGTATGATCAGACCATATTCCTGTACTGTCAGACACATCCATTACACAGTACAGAGCAGAAGCACATAAGATTATCTCAGCACAGGAGATGTGGTAGGATCAAACCATGTCCCTGTACGATCAGACACATCCATTACACAGTACATAGCAGGGACACATATATTGGATTATCTCAGCACAGAAGATGTGGTATAATCAGACCATCTTCCTGTACGGAAAGACCAATCCATTACACAGCACATAGCAGGTGCACATAATTAAGATTATTTTATATATGACTATGATGATGATTATTATTACAAGATAGATTTAATCTATTGATTAAAATGAACTTTAAATGTAACCTTCTTCATGAGAAAACCACTTTAAAGAGAACCTGGCAGTAGCATTATACTAAGGAAAGTACCGTACATACAGTGCCATATTGACACTATCATTTGGATTAAAATGATACCTGTAGTGAAGAAATCAGTTTTGTGTATTTTCTTTAATCAGTGTTTGACGTTTTCTTCTATACATTTCTTCACCTTCTTCAGTTCTGCTGCGGCCCCTCCGCAGCCTTTGGGTGTCTTATTCAGCCTTATTTAGATTTAGGGCAGGTGCAGTACTAGCCACAGCGGGTGCTTGAGCAGAGCGATCTCATTGTGGGCTTAAGGAAAATGGCGCCAGCGGCAATTCATGCACAGATTGTTCAGTGCCACAGGGGTCACAACGAGAACAACCTGCATATGTGCCGCTATTTTCCTAAAGCCCAACGTGAAATCAATCTATGCAAGTGTCTCCTGCAGCTAGAACTGGGCCGGGGAGGAATTTATATAAGGCTGAAGTAAAAACACTCAGAGGTAGCGGAGGGGCCACACAAGGGCTGAACACGCTATCCACAGTCCTACCCCACCCGATGCACGGATATATGAAGAGAAGAAAACTTCAAACACTGATTAAAGAAAATACACTCAATTTTGGGTGTCATTATACTATATGGAGACTATGCGGGATCATTACACTGTATGGAGACTATGTGGGGTCATTACACTGTATGGAGACTATGCGGGGTTATTACACTGTATGGAGACTATGTGGGGTCATTACACTGTATGGAGACTATGTGGGGTTATTATACAGTATGGAGACTATGTGGGATCATTACACTGTATGGAGACTATGCGGGGTTATTATACAGTATGGAGACTATGCGGGATCATTACACTGTATGGAGACTATGCGGGGTCATTACACTGTATGGAGACTATGTGGGGTCATTACACTGTATGGAGACTGTGCGGGATCATTACACTGTATGGAGACTATGTGGGGTTATTATACAGTATGGAGACTATGCGGGATCATTACACTGTATGGAGACTATGTGGGGTCATTACACTGTATGGAGACTGTGGGATCATTACACTGTATGGAGACTATGCGGGATCATTACACTGTATGAAGACTATGCGGGATCATTACACTGTATGGAGACTATGTGGGGCTATTATACAGTATGGAGACTATGCGGGATTATTACACTGTATGGAGACTATGTGGGGTTATTATACAGTATGGAGACTATGCGGGATTATTACACTGTATGGAGACTATGTGGTGTTATTATACAGTATGGAGACTATGCGGGATCATTACACTGTATGGAGACTATGTGGGGCTATTATACAGTATGGAGACTATGCGGGATCATTACACTGTATGGAGACTATGCGGGGTCATTACACTGTATGGAGACTATGTGGGGTCATTACACTGTATGGAGACTGTGCGGGATCATTACACTGTATGGAGACTATGTGGGGTTATTATACAGTATGGAGACTATGCGGGATCATTACACTGTATGGAGACTATGTGGGGTCATTACACTGTATGGAGACTGTGGGATCATTACACTGTATGGAGACTATGCGGGATCATTACACTGTATGAAGACTATGCGGGATCATTACACTGTATGGAGACTATGTGGGGCTATTATACAGTATGGAGACTATGCGGGATTATTACACTGTATGGAGACTATGTGGGGTTATTATACAGTATGGAGACTATGCGGGATTATTACACTGTATGGAGACTATGTGGTGTTATTATACAGTATGGAGACTATGCGGGATCATTACACTGTATGGAGACTATGTGGGGCTATTATACAGTATGGAGACTATGCGGGATTATTACACTGTATGGAGACTATGTGGGGTTATTATACAGTATGGAGACTATGCGGGATCATTACACTGTATGGAGACTATGTGGGGTCATTACACTGTATGGAGACTATGCAGGATCATTACACTGTATGGAGACTATGTGGGGTCATTACACTGTATGGAGACTATGTGGGGTTATTATACAGTATGGAGACTATGTGGGATCATTACACTGTATGGAGACTATGCGGGGTTATTATACAGTATGGAGACTATGCGGGATCATTACACTGTATGGAGACTATGCGGGGTCATTACACTGTATGGAGACTATGTGGGGTCATTACACTGTATGGAGACTGTGCGGGATCATTACACTGTATGGAGACTATGTGGGGTTATTATACAGTATGGAGACTATGCGGGATCATTACACTGTATGGAGACTATGTGGGGTCATTACACTGTATGGAGACTGTGGGATCATTACACTGTATGGAGACTATGCGGGATCATTACACTGTATGAAGACTATGCGGGATCATTACACTGTATGGAGACTATGTGGGGCTATTATACAGTATGGAGACTATGCGGGATTATTACACTGTATGGAGACTATGTGGGGTTATTATACAGTATGGAGACTATGCGGGATTATTACACTGTATGGAGACTATGTGGTGTTATTATACAGTATGGAGACTATGCGGGATCATTACACTGTATGGAGACTATGTGGGGCTATTATACAGTATGGAGACTATGCGGGATTATTACACTGTATGGAGACTATGTGGGGTTATTATACAGTATGGAGACTATGCGGGATCATTACACTGTATGGAGACTATGTGGGGTTATTATACAGTATGGCGCACAAAGTGCGGCTATTCGGGTATACTCCCACAATCAGTGTTTGCAGTGTGTTTGAACTGTGTCCATAAGGTTGTGCTGTACATTATAAGCACAGTGGATGGATTTAGAGAAATCCTGTGCTCACTGTGCTTCTTTGCTCTGCAGCGTAAACTGACATGTGGGGAGGCTTGCAGAGCTGCAGCATGTCAATTTAATGCTGCAAAAATGCAAGTGATCTTGGTGGGAGAACATCGCAAAATACTGCTCTGCCCAGAACACTTATCGTGGGCACGGACGGCTGCGTTCACCCATGGAGATCACCGGCGTTCCTGCAGGGAGAGAGACGCTGCGTCCAGGAAACAGTGTCCCTGTAATATGGGAACATACCCTTATACAGTATTGATGTGGGGCCATTATACTGTATTGAGCACTAATGTGGGGCCAATATACTGTATGGAGCACTATGTGGGGCCATTATACTGTATGGAGCACTATGTGAGGCCATTATACTGTATGGAGCACTATGTAGGGCCATTATACTGTATGGAGCACTATGTGAGGCCATTATACTGTATTGAGCACTGTGTGGGGCCATTATACTGTATGGTGACTGTACGGGCAATATACTGTATGGAGCACTATGAGGCCATTATACTGTATGGAGCACTATGTGAGGCCATTATACTGTATGGAGCACTATGTAGGGCCATTATACTGTATGGAGCACTATGTGAGGCCATTATACTGTATTGAGCACTATGTGGCGCCATTATACTGTATGGAGCACTATGTGGCGCCATTATACTGTATGGAGCACTATGTAGGGCCATTATATTGTATGGAGCACTATGTAGGGCCATTATACTGTATGGAGCACTATGTGGCGCCATTATACTGTATGGAGCACTATGTGGCGCCATTATACTGTATGGAGCACTATGTGGGGCCATTATACTGTATGGAGCACTATGTGAGGCCATTATACTGTATGGAGCACTATGTAGGGCCATTATACTGTATGGAGCACTATGTGAGGCCATTATACTGTATTGAGCACTGTGTGGGGCCATTATACTGTATGGTGACTGTACGGGCAATATACTGTATGGAGCACTATGAGGCCATTATACTGTATGGAGCACTATGTGAGGCCATTATACTGTATGAAGCACTATGTGGGGCCATTATACTGTATGGTGACTGTACGGGTAATATACTGTATGGAGCACTATGTAGGGCCATTATACTGTATGGAGCACTATGTGGGGCCATTATACTGTATGAAGCACTATGTGGAGCCATTATACAGTATGCAGCACTGTGTGGGGCTATTATACTGCATGGGGCACTATGTGGGGCCATTACACTATATGGGGCACTATGTGGGGCCATTATACTATTTGGTGACTGTGTGATTTACAGGAACTAAAGCAATGTGGAAAGAAAAAAATTAAAATTTTACTTTTTCCCCGACAAGAATGTTACTTTAGACCTGTAGCAAATATGTATCGCAGGGACTGGACACAGACCAGTGAGGGGGTTAAATCTCCTCCCCATCCAGGAGAGGTCAGGACCTGATACATAAACACACACTACCAGTCACACTGACTCTGGTCTCCCCAGGGAGCCATGATGGGAAAGTACAGGGTGACAAAAATCACACACATAGATAGCTTCAAAGAGAAGATCATAGATAACAGAGAAACCATCTCCAATAGTGATCAAAGAGACCCACAGATGGGAAGCAAAACCAGGACACTTAGTTAGAAGACAAAGACATTTTTAAAACATAATCTATGCATGGCTAAATGAGTGAGCGTCCAATCATAGGCCTAGAATTAGAATTTTAAACTAGAAGGCCGGTCTAGGGTCTAACCCCCCCGGCTGGGTCTATATCTGGGCTCACACAGCTGCAGCAGGGGTGTCACAGTGATGGGTCAGTGGAAGCTGCTGTGATCATCATTCCATCTATTCCTGCCCTCCCCATCGGGCAACACAGAAACAAAGTTTAGTTTTCTGTATGTGTATGTCATGTTATTATTTCTATTTTTATATCTTTTTCTGTAAGCACTGTACCTTTTATATTAAAGCTTAAAACTTTAATGAAACCTTGTATGTTCTAAAAGGATTCATAGCCCTAAGAAGTGTGTGATCCTGTTGATTGGCTGTCAGTATTATTTCAGGGACTTACCCCTGTATGTTGGTAAGTGGTGGCAGCGTGTGTGAAGCGGGGTGCACAGTGTGAGTCGGTGTGTGATTGATGCTCCCTTTCAGCATAGGACAGAGGTCGAGTACTGGATTGAGTGAGAGGGGATAGATTAACCCTTGCAGGTGCAACCCCATGTCACGTGCTGAGAAGTGTGTACGTGACAAGACCCAATTACTTTTTCACAAGGGTAACAGGAGAAAATGCACCAGAAGATTAGTTGTGCAATTTCTCCAGGGTACACCGATAACCCCATACGTGGTGGAAAACTACTGTTTGAGCGAATGGCAGTGCAGAAGGGCAGGAGCGTCATATGACTTCTGGATGACAAAATTGTCTGGAATGTCAAGTGGCCACCATATCGCATTTGTGGAGCCTGTGATGTGGCTAAACAGTGGAAACCCCCCACAAATTACCCCAAGTTGGTAACTACACCCCACAAGGACTTTATCTAGATGTGAGGTGAACACCTTGACCCCTAAGGTGTTTCACAGAATTTTATAGTGTTGAGCCAAGAAAATAAAGAATCATTTTTTTTCCCACATAAAAATGTCGTTCTGGCCTACAATTTTGCATTTTCACAGAGGTAACAGGAAAAAAAGGAGATTTTTGTGTACTCACCGTAAAATCATTTTCTCTCAGCCTCTAATTGGGGGACACAGGACCGTGGGTGTTATGCTGCTGTCCACTAGGAGGCGACACTAAGCAGAATCTGCAAAAGATTAACAGTGGCTCCCCCCGCAGTATACACCCCTGGAGCAGGCACTGCCTCACCAGTTTTGTGCTAAAGCAGTAGGAGAATTAACGGAAGAATGATAAGAATCACAGTAAAATAAGGCCTGTTAAACAGACAGTCACATAGTAACAGTAAGGTAAAACCTGTACCCGAACAGGCAGCCACGTAATAACAGTATCATGAGGCCTGTAAAATAAACAGGCAACTATATAACAGCTCAGGATTAACATGATAACCTAGTAATGGCCTGAAACAGGCAACAGGATGGGTGCTGTGTCCCCCAATTAGAGGCTAAGAGAAAAGGAATTTACGGTGAGTACACAAAATTCTCCTTTTCTCCTTCGCCTCATTGGGGGACACAGGACCGTGGGACGTCCTAAAGCAGTCCCTGGGTGGGAACAGCAATGGAAAATCATTACTGAATAAAAACAACAATGCACCTACAGGTGGGCTACCCGCCTGGAGAGTACAGGTTCCCAGACTTGCATTTGCCGAGGACTGAGTGAGAACACTAAAGCGTTTGGTAAACATGTGCATGCTGGCCGCGTAGCTGCCTTACACACTTGTTGTGCTAACTCCTGGTGCCTAATAGCTCAGAAGCCCAGGAGACCCCCGCTGTCAAGGTAGAATGTGCTGTGCCCGCGGCTGGAAAGGATACAGCACCATGGATGAATGGTGCTACCTAAAGAAATAATAATAACAAGAGTAGTAATATCATTAATGATATACGGTATTTATTAATGTTTTTTTTTTTGTTTTTGTTTTTTGTAATAATGCAATAAGCACCCCGGATGGTGGATCTAAGCCATCTGATCAAGTATTTGTAGAGCCGGGCCTGTCTGCTGCGTTTATCCTCCTGTAAGAAGGAAAAAGCGTAGGGTTCTGACCAAGGTCCAGTAACGTAGAGCTTTCTTGACCCGATGAACTGGCATGGGGCTTAGCGCCGTCAGAAATATATATTCAGGTAGGCGGGCAACAAAACCATCTTAAGGAAAAAAACTAACCGGACTTAGGACAACCTTGTCTGGGTGAAGACCAGAAAAAACAAAAGGTGGTTTACATGAAAACGCTACAAACGTAAAGACTCTGCGGAGAGAGGTAATTGTTATCCTGAAAACAACTCCCTGTGTGAGAAGACGAAGGGGATTTTTCGTCATGGCTTAAAATGTGGTTAGCGTAAAGCCGTGAGGATGAGGGCCAGGACCCCGGTCTAGTAGACTTTGAGAGAGAGGAACAAGTCGGCAAACTCCTTGAAGAAAATATGTTAATTGAGGTCTGGTAGTAAGACGGTGCCGAGAGGGAATGAAAGGGTTGAAACTTGTCCCTTGAGAGGACCTAAGGGCAGGCGTGAGTGTAGATCCGATGAAACTGGGACTCCTTGGGAGGGAACAGTGCTAAGGTGAAAGACCACGAGAAGAAAAGAAAATGATCTTCCATGTTGATGAGATATCTCTTCTGAAAATGGTGTCCGTGCCCTGGTTGAGGTCGCGACAACATCATGTGAACACCCGGGTTTCCAGGGTCACGTCGTTGAATTTAGAGCTGATGAACTATGATAAGACGGCCTTGAGAGAGTGCAGGTCTGGACGATCCAGTAGGCGGCATGCCACGTCTCCTACGAAGTGGACGAGATCGGGATACCAAGAGCGCTTGGGTCAGTGTGTGTGTGGTCACAAGGATGATTTGCTGACAGTCCAGATTGATTATCTTCACTACCTTGGGATAGTGGTAGCCTGAGGAAAATGTAATGGAGTTGGAATTGGGTCCAGTCCAAGATCAGACCTCCCGCCATCCAGACTGTGGGTCATGGGAACTGGCTATGAAGCTAGGAACCTTGGTAATGAGTGTGTGGCACCATTACGGTTACTTCCGGAGTTCTCCAGTGATGTTAGAGTTGTTTGAAGACATCTGGCTGTAGGAACCCTATTCTGAGGTAATCTCTAGGCGACGAAGGAACTGTTTTTCCTAATCATCTACAAGCGGTAGAATGACAGCTGATAGTACAGAGTTTGTGAATTCCGCCTAGTGAAGAATGTGGTAAACTTCGTTTGTTGCCTGGGAACTGCGGGATTTGCTCTAGTGAGTCGACATATGCCATAGCCGTGGCATTGTCAGACTGCCTTCTGACATGGCAGTCCGCCAGAAGAAGGGATCAAATCTGTAGTGTTGGGAATCTCGCCCAAATCTCCCAAGGGACGATGAGTACCGTTGATTCCAAACAGGACCAATTGTTCCGAATGTTGAGATGTAGGTACAGCGCACGTTATTCTGCCCGACTCACGTAGGTGAATAGTACCCTTTGACTTGGCAGAAGAAGACTTCCCCTGCGTACTAGTGAGTGGCTGAGTCACCACAGGAGATACTACATGGCTGGTACTGGAAGAAGACACCTCCTGATACGATGATCGTACAATGTTAACTCATGACGTGAGCATGGATAACTAGGGAGGCCTGAGGAGCACCTGCGTCAAAGAATAACTACCAGTGCTGCCACCATCCTGCTTCTGACAGTCATGTCTGTTCCAACCGACTGAGGAGACCTAGAAGGAGAGTGCGGACTTCTAGTTGAAGTGCCTATGTCTAGTCTCGGAAAAGTCTGACCAGTACTTTGAATGTATTGAACTGCGTTCCAAAAATACGAAAGACTGCAGTGAAAACTGGCGTAGACTTGTGGAGGATGACCAGCCAAACAAGTCTTAATAAAGTGTTCACCGTAATAGAGACGCTGCGTTTTCCATCCCTGAAGGTCGTGTGTTGAGAAGGAAACGTCCAGGTATGGAAGAGAGACCTCGTCCCTGGAACGCAGGAAAACCAGACGACTGCCATAACCTTTGTGACCACTTAGGAACTGTAACAAGTGTGCACGGACACGTCACAAGTAGGAATCATCTTTGTAAATTGTAAATATAAGAGGCTGCAAGAGGAGCATGTAGGTAGTCATCCTGATATCTAAGGATGCAAGGTATTTTGCGTGTTCCCTGGAAAATTATTATTCTGGAGCGGAGAGGATCTGTGCAGAAAAAAATCTTTCCCAGGCATGTTTGTCTAGCTGCGTCAGTCTAGCACGGGACGTAATGTACATTCTTATTTATGGACTACAAGGAAATTGAAATAGAGCATTTAAAAACCCCGCTGTGCGTGTGGCACCGGCATAGGAGCTTTAAACACGCTCTGCGTGTAGCACAGGCATAATGACTCCCTGAATTAAGGGGGGGCTCTAGTTTGGAGGGGTTTTCTGTGATCGCTATATGTGCGTTGATCGAGTTTGTGTCGATCTAGACGATGATCCGCTAAATGAATTCCGAAAAGGTTGAAATCTGGATTGCTGACTGCGAGTGAGGCACCGTCTGGTGCTGTGCGATTTGCATTCCCAAGGTATAGTAGCAGACTCAGATGCCTGCTGTTGTGTTGTGTTCAGCAGAACAGTGTCGCTAGGGGAACTTTGTCAGATAGGGTACCGCACGAACCCTGCCATGGAGGCCCAACCCAACAAAACTCCCTTACGGAAAGTGGGGCGCTGAGGGTCCCATGGGTACGGCCTTGTGTCCTGTGAGACACAGTTGAATGTGCGGAGTATCAACAAGCTTCTTTTGGATGGAACGTTGCTTTAGAGATGCATAAAGGTCCGAGTCTGGGGTTGGATTGCGAAAAACCATCAGACGTCGGAGCCATCATCCTGCTGCATGCTAGTTTCCCATAAACTGCGACATAGTCGCAGACGTACTAACTGTCTATCTAGATGTAGCATTATGTGCTCTGATAGGTACTGGCATCATTGGCTGACATGATGGAAGGAAAACCAGGCTGTGCCTATTAGTGTGCCACCCGCACTAGGCAGAGGAACTCTGCTCGCTGGGCGAGCTCCGATGTGGTATGAACATAGGCGAAGCCGTGTCACTGTGACGACACAGAATAAACACATTACATCCATAGGGCATTGAGTGGATCACGTCTCCCCTGTGCGTACTGAGAATATTCTGACGCCTAATTTCTTCACTGACATTATGTACAGCAGCACAGAGTATGTCAGGAGAGATCTTGTAGGGCACGTGCACTCATTGAGATGTTAGTGAGGGCAGCGCTGTGTTGCAGTAGTTAATGAAGTTGAAATATTCACAAAAACCTATTCACAGCAGCACAGAGTATTTCAGGACAGAATATGTCGGACTGCCCACTTTCTGTACTGGCCCTCTCTACTTATGGAGTCCGGAGGGATGTTATATGTGGCTTAGTCTGTAACACATGTGTACAGGGGGAGAGGAAGCTGCAGCAGGGAACTATAACCCTGCCGGCAGTCCTGTATATGCCCCACAGCCTGTCACACCTGGTATGCGGGGGGGGGGGGGGGGGGGAAGAGAGCTGCAGCAGGGAAACAATCCCTGCTGGTCTGATATATGCCCCCATAGCCTGTATGCCCCCATAGCCTGTTACACACTGTATGGCCGCTGTGCCTCACAGTGTCCTTGTGCCCAGCTCATAATGGCGCCCAGAGCCCTTTTGGCGCCGCCAGGAGGAGAAGGAGGGGGCGGGACCCTGAATGGGCGCACAATACAAGCGCCCAAAGGGACTTCCCGCCCCTCTCTGTGATGCGGCCCGGCGTCATTTGACGCTATTCGGAGGGCGGGCGGTGGGCGGTGACTTCCACGCTAGGCCTGAAGCCGGGGCCTAGCGCGATTTGCGGCCCCGCAATGGCGGGGGGTCGGCGCGGAGGTCCGGAGAGCATCCGGAACCGACGGTCTGGGAGCGAGGGGGGGCCATGGTGGATCCCTGCCACCCCAGGTACCTTGCTGCCTGCTCTTGCAGGGGCAGCGTAGGGGGAGCTGGTACCTCTTCCCCTTGCCTGTGTGGGAGCTGTGCAGGGGGAGGGGGACAGTCTCTGTCCCAGATCCTATGTAAGCAACAGTGCAGGGCTGAGCGGGGCTGTACCTGGACCCCACCTGGATCCTGGGGTTAGATAAGTGCAGCTGCGCTGCTGGTACTTGTAGTGTCTCAGCCTAAAAGCCCACAGGGTGATTAGGGGGACTGCTGTGCTTGTTTGAGAAGCCTTGTGAGCCTGCGCTCCTGCAGGCAGCCAGGTGCCTCAGCCTAATAACCCACAGGGTGATTAGGGGGACTGCTCCAGAATCTCAGCCCAGAAAGCAGCATGTGCTGCTGGTACCTGTGGTGCCACAGCCTAATGACCCATAGGATGATTAGGGGGTCGTCTCTGAGCCTGTGCTTCTGCAGGTATCCATCCAGAGTCCCAGCCCAGAATGCAGCATGTGCTGCTGATACCTGTGGTGCCTCAGCCTAAACACCCAGAGGGTGATTAGGGGGACGTCATCTGGCAGGTAGTCCAGCTCTGGCTTCAACTCAGAACCCCGAGGGAGTGAGGAAGGTGGATGTTATGCTGGGCTGTCTCAACTTTAACCCAGCAACCCAACAGTGGGAGGCCGAGAAAGGAGTACGGCATATGTAACGATTCTCAACCTCAACCCAGCGCCCCAACAGTGGGTGGCCGAGGAAGGAGCATGCCGGGGGCCACGCCGGACCCACTTTTCTTCATTGGAAGAAAAAAAGATGAGAAAAAAAGAGAGAGTAAAAAAGGAGATTTTTGTGTACTCACCGTAAAATCCTTTTCTCTTAGCCTCTAATTGGGGGACACAGACCGTGGGTGTTATGCTGCTGTCCACTAGGAGGCGACACTAGGCAGAATCTGAAAAAGATTAACAGTGACTCCTCCTCTGCAGCATTACACCCCTGGAAGAGGAAGTGCTTCTCCAGTTTTGTGCTAAAGCAGTAGGAGAGTTAACAGATAATAACAGGGACACAGGAAGTCTACGTAGGCAACCTGTGTAAACAAATATAGTTAACAAGGTAATAACAGTGTAACAAGGCCTGAACCAAACAGGCACGTGTGTAAACAGTTAATAGTTAGAGTAATACTAGTACCACAAGACCTGTAACCAAGCAGGCGCATGTGGAATACAGTGAAGAGTTAACGAAGCAATAATCGTACAATAGGGCCTGTAACTAAACAGGCTCACAGTAAAGGCCTGGAGTTAAACAGGCACAAGTTTAAACAGTCAACAGAGTGATAATAGGCAAACATGTGTAAACATGTTAACCATGTAACAGCTGAGAAGCTATGAGAGAACTGTAGAAAAAGGCCCACAAGGGCAATAGGGTGGGTGCTGTGTCCCCCAATTAGAGGCTAAGAGAAAAGGATTTTACGGTGAGTACACAAAAATCTCCTTTTCTCCTTCGCCTCATTGGGGGACACAGACCGTGGGACGTCCCAAAGCAGTCCCTGGGTGGGGAAAGAACAATGGAACTAGTGACACTGAGCATGGTCAGTGAAGAACTATGCACCGACAGGCGGGCTGCTGCCGCCTGGAGGGCATGGATACCCGGACCTGCGTTTGTCGAGGGCTGAGTACAAGCACCATATTGGCTTGGGTATGGGTGTAGGCTGACCTTTTGGCTGCCTATACACTGGTTGCGACGATACTTCTCACCGAACTGTCCAGGAGGCTTCCACGGCCGCAGTAGAATGTGCCGTGACCTTCCCGAAGGAATGAGTTTTCGAAAGTATAAGCGTCTTGGATGTGCAAAAATTTTAGGAGAAATAAAATTTAGGTGTGCCTCCTATCGACACTAAGCAAAAACTGGAGAAGCACTTCCTCTTCCAGGGGTGTAATGCTGCAGAGGAGGAGTCACTGTTAATCTTTTTCAGATTCTGCCTAGTGTCGCCTCCTAGTGGACAGCAGCATAACACCCACGGTCTGTGTCCCCCAATGAGGCGAAGGAGAAATGGTCGTGTGCCTCCTTCGATACTAAGCAAAAAACTGGAGAAGCACTTCCTGCTCCAGGGGTGTATACTGCAGAGGAGGAGCCACTTAACTCTTTTGCAGATTCTGCTTAGTGTCGCCTCCTAGTGGACAGCAGCATAACGCCCACGGTCCTGTGTCCCCCAATGAGGCGAAGGAGAAATTGACCATATAATTTATTGTACAATTTCTCCTGAATACACAGATACTCCATGTGTAATGGGCACACAGCAGGGCTCGGAAGAGAAGGAGCGCCATTTGAATTTTGGAGCGCCATTTTAGCTAAAATAGATTGTGGACACTAAGTTACATTTGAAGATCCCCTGACATGCTAAAACAGCAGAAACTGCTCACAAGTGACCCCATTCTGGAAACTCACATAGGCTATAGAAGGACCTGTGGTAGTGTCACAACCGTGTGACTGTAATGGGCAGAGCTAAGAAGGCCTGAAGTTAAGGAGATGTAGGATTAGCTCTGCCCATGACGGTCACATGGTCATGATATTACCACAGGTCCTTCTATAGCATATATCAGTCCTGCATGACAATGTAGATTGACGTATCTGGTGCCAGCCTGAAGTATCCACCCCTATGACTGTTTGTGCAGGCACCTAATGCAAGCATCTACATGGATATTTTTTTTCAACCAGGTTAGTGATGCATAACGCATGACCTAAATAACATTGGGGGCGGTTTAAATATGAAAAAGGACAAAACAGGTTGCTTTTATTTTTCAAAGGGAATGGACCACACGGTTTGCTATACAATTTCTCCAGAGTTTGCCAAAACTCAAAATGTGGTCGCAAACTACTTGTGGGGCCAAGTGCAAAGCTCAGAGGGGAAGGATCACCAGAGTTGAGATTTAGTTGGAATGGTTTGGGGGTGCCATGTCACATTGGCAGAGGAGCAGGCCAGCCACAAGTGACCTCATTTTAAAGACTACATCCCTCAGTGAAGTCATCTAGGGGTGCAGCGAGCATATAGAACATTGGGCACCGAATTGAAGAATGAATACCGTAATTACTGTATTTTCACTAAAATGTTGTTTTAGCCCCAAATTTTTTATTTTTGGAAGGGCTAAAATGACGAACTCCGACCACACTGTTTATTGGGTCATTTTATCTGAGTGCTCCTATATCCTCCATGTAATCGAGAACTTATTTTGAGGCACGGTGCATAGCTGAGAAGGGAAGGAGCGCAATATTGGACTGCAGAATTTGTTGGAATGGTTTACTGGTGCCATGTCATAGAATCTCTGAGGAGCCAAAACAGCAGAAACCCCCACAAGTGACCCCATTTTTCAAAACACACCCTCAGTTAATTCATCTAGGAGTGCAGTGAGCAAAGTCAGACCACAGGTGTGTCACAAAATTGTATACTATTGGGTGTTAAAAAAAGAGAAAAGGGTTTACCACTAAAATGTTGTTTTAGCCCCAAATTTCCAATTTTCCCAAGGGGAATAGATAAAACAGACCCCATAATTTCTCCTGAATGTGACTGTACAGACGGAAGGAGCTCCATTTGTCTTTTGAAACACAGATTTTCCTAGAATTGTTTGCAATCTCCATTTACAGAGCCCCTAAGTGCCAGAATAGCAGAACCCCCTCAAATGACCACATTTTGGAAATTACACCCCTCTCGGAGTTCATCTATGGATGTAGTGACAACTTTATTTCTGGAAAACACCCATGAAGTCATATGCAGTGAATGTTGCAGAATTAAAAGTTGCAAATAAGACCTTGTAGTGCCCAGTACATCGTAGTGCCCATACAATGTGTTCCTGGAGACACAACCCATAAATTAAAGCTTTCATCAGTACTCCAATGCCAAACATGTGGATGTTAACTGTGGGTTAGGAGTGCTGTGGGGTTCAGATGGGAGGGGGACATTTGGATTTGGGGGCACAAATTTTGCTGGTTTTCTTTTTGGGGCGGGACGAGGAGCTTTTCCAGTGTCTTTGTGCTACCAGTAACGTGGCAACCCCCTATATTTCCCTTAACAGATGTCGGACCGCGAGCAGCCAATCAGCGCTGGGAACGCCCCGGAACGCCCCTCTGACGTCACCACAGGTCCTGGCAGAAACAATCTCACTTGGAACTGGAGACCGAACACCGGAAAAAGCGTCGGGACAGGTGAAGTATTCATTGTTTTTTATTTTTCAGACACTTACTTTTGTTTAATTTAGATTTCACAGTGTATATTAATACACTGTGAAGTCTAATGGGCGGCCACAGCTGTCACAGAGGGGAGGAGGGAGCAGGATTCTTCCTCCCCTCTGTGACATCACTGCGCTTTCTGGAGTAAAGAAAGCGCAGTGTGTGAAAGCCCCGGAGTATTTTGTTGCGCTCTTTTTGCGTGGCTGAAAAACGCGGCAAAAAGCGTGCGCAAAAAAGCGCAGCAAAATACGCAAATGTGTGAACGCAGCCTTAAGTGGGAAATTGTTTATGTGGGTTGGGTTGAATTGTATTGGTAGCATCTTGTGGTAAAGAACATTTTGGATCACTTACCTGCGCTCTAGGCTGAACACTTAGGGTACCGTTACACGTAGCAACATTGCATGCAATTTCACTGTCAATTTGCTGGTTGCAGTGAAATCATGGACACATTGGTCTGTGTACAAATGGAACAATGTGCCCATGATTTCACTGCAACCAGCAAATTGCCAGTGAAATTGCATGCAATGTTGTGACGTGTAACGGTACCCTTACATCAGGGTTTCCAGCTATATCTCCAAAATACATGATTCAGGTGAAACTCCCGACGCATCAATTCACCAATGAGGCAGCAGTTACTCCGGACTCAGTTTGTCCTCTGATCAGCTGTCTCCTTCTCAAAAGTGCACACAGCTGTTGTTGACCGGACTTTTGTGCATGCCTAAAAAGAGATGGACCATAGGCCAGACAGGAGTTCAAAAAGACTCCCTCTGTGTCATTATATTAAATAAATTTCCAGTTGAGAATTTTGTCTGAATCAAGTTTTTTTCAGCGATTTCATGTACCGTATATACTCGCGTATAAGCCGAGTTTTTCAGCCCAAAAATTGGGCTGAAAAGTCCCCCCCTCGGCTTATACGTGAGTCACTGTATACTGTATACAATGTATACAGTATACAGTGCCCCATCTATATACAGCCCCCCGCCGCAATCCTGTAAAAGAATAGGTTAGTATACTTATCCATCCGCTGCAGCTGCCCCGCCTCCATCGCGATTCAGCATCTTCCGACTTCCAGCGTCTCGCGTCTTCTTCCGATGGTCGCACAATGACGACATTGCCTGTGCGACCAAGGAGGAAACCGGAAGAAGACGCGAGACGCTGGAAGTCGGAAGATGCTGAATCGCGATGGCGGCGGGCAGCTGCAGCGGATGGATAAGTATACTAATCTATTCCTTTACAGGATTGCGGCGGGGGCCTGTATATAGATGGGGGGCCTGTATATACCTCTGGGGCATATATATATATGGGGCTGCTGTATACTACCACTGGGGCTATATTTACCTGTGGGGCTGTATGTATACTACCACTGGGCTATATTTACCTGTGGGGCTGTATGTATACTACCACTGGGGCTATATTTACCTGTGGGGCTGCTGTATACTACCACTGGGGCTATATTTAGCTGTGGGGCTGTATGTATACTACCACTGGGGCTATATTTACCTGTGGGGCTGTATGTATACTACCACTGGGGCTATATTTACCTGTGGGGCTGCTGTATACTACCACTGGGGCTATATTTACCTGTGGGGCTGTATGTATACTACCACTGGGGCTATATTTACCTGTGGGGCTGCTGTATACTACCACTGGGGCTCTATATACCTGTGGGGCTGCTGTATACTACCACTGGGGCTGTATATACCTGTGGGGCTGCTGTATACTACCACTGGGGCAGTATATACCTCTGGGGCTGCTGTATACTACACTGGGGCTGTATATACCTCTGGGGCTGCTGTATACTACCACTGGGGCTGTATATACCTTTGGGGCTGCTGTATACTACCACTGGGGCTGTAAATACCTCTGGGGCTGCTGTATACTACCACTGGGGCTGTATATACCTCTGGGCTGCTGTATACTACCACTGGGGCTGTAAATACCTCTGGGGCTGCTGGATACTACCACTGGGGCTGCTGTATACTACCACTGGGGCTGTATATACCTCTGGGGCTGCTGGATACTACCACTGGGGCTACTGTATACTACCTCTGGGGCTGCTGTATACTACCTCTGGGGCTGCTGTATACTACCTCTGGGGCTGCTGTATACTACCTCTGGGGCTGCTGTATACTACCTCTGGGGCTGCTGTATACTACCTCTGGGGCTGCTGTATACTACCTCTGGGGCTGCTGTATACTACCTCTGGGGCTGCTGTATACTACCACTGGGCTGCTGTATACTACCACTGGGGCTGTATATACCTCTGGGGCTGTATATACCTCTGGGGCTGCTGTATACTACCACTGGGGCTGCTGTATATATCTCTGGGGCTGCTGTATACCACACTGTTGAGGGCTGTATACCTGTCCTGGGGTCCACCCTCGGCTTATACACGAGTCAATAGGTTTTTCCAGATTTTTGGGGCAAAAGTAGGGGGGTCGGCTTATACACGGGTCGGCTTATACACGAGTATATACGGTAATCCTGTGTGTAAGCTCTCAATGTAGATTGCAGGATAAATGTGAGCCGAGCATGACTTCGATCCATGGGGTTAGAATGAACAAATCAACAGCAGTTGATGAATTGGCTTTATTATGTATTTTATTTTTTTTACGCCATTCACCTTGCGGTATAAGCCATTAGGGCAGCTTTACTTCTCTTGTCTCGATGCTCCTGGCATGGTCTAACAGACTTGACGTATCTAGCTGACCCATAGGTCGTTAAGATTACCTCAGGTTGCCATGACAACTATCAGTCTCGACTGGGTAGAAGAGGGAGCACAATCACTCCTCCAGCCTTCTAAATGCTGAGATCGCTACGTTTAGGGGTTAAAAAGCCAGGGGCGAAGTGGGAAACATCCCTGGCTGTGACAGGCAGAACTTCGCAATAACTTACACTGAACTCCTGACAGTGATCATGCGGGCACAGGTCTTGTGCCAGCGCGATCACTATGATGCATATTTACATTATTTTGCAAGAAACCTTTCCACACCATGACATATACATACATACATACATGATGGGGTTAAAAAAGTATATAATGCAGCGTTTCAACAAAGAAATAAAATGGGATACACTATCCCTTACCTTAATAAAAGCCTCAAACACATTTAACATGGTCAGATGGTCTCCCTCCTCCACCGCAAACTTTCGATGTTCTCTTGTCTGTGAACAAAAGTTATGAAAACGTTCAGTAAAGAAAAATATAATAAATAAAAAACCAAAATAACGAAAACTAAGCCTGGCTTCACACCACAGTGTGATCCGGTCCGGGGCTGTCCAGGATGACCCTGACAGCCCCGGACCAGATCAGCACACAGAACCGGAGGGCCAAATGTGCCTGTGTGCAGCCGGACGCAGCTGCAGCTGCTGATGATTCAGGACCGCGGCTGGCAGGGAGCTAGCCGCGGTCCTGAAAGAACAGCAGCGTGCAGCCACCAGTGTCCGATTCCCGGATCCTCCCGTTAGGGAGCGCCGGATTGCCCCGGATCCGGGAGATTCCGGGTGAATCCGGGATCCGGCAAATTGGGGTGATTTTTCTCCCCGGACAAAAAAAAATGATGCAGGCATCATTTTTGTGTCCGTAGAGAATAATCCGAATTCTCCCGGATTCTACCGTAGTGATGAAACCGGATGGAAGAGAGCTGCCATCCAGCTCCATCTGGCCCCATAGGCTACTATGGAGCCAAAAACCGGTCCGGGGCTGTCTGATTTACACCGGACAGCCCCGGACCGGATCACACGTGGTGTGAAGCCAGCCTAACAAATTAGGACCTCTGCTCTGTAGTTGGGTCTTTACACCCATTTAAGACTATCAAAGAGCCACTTTTCAGCACCACTTTCACATATTATCCGTAGGGCGGGAGAGGGGGACGGAACTCAAACTAACATCTCACACCAAGACCATGTTTGGATCATGTAGGGCATATCACATGTTCCTTTTCAGTCTGCGTGTCCCTCCGGGCACCTAGTCTGCGTGTCCCTCCGGGCACCTAGTCTGCGTGTCCCTCCGGGCACCTAGTCTGCGTGTCCCTCCGGGCACCTAGTCTGCGTGTCCCTCCGGGCACCTAGTCTGCGTGTCCCTCCGGGCACCTAGTCTGCGTGTCCCTCCGGGCACCTAGTCTGCGTGTCCCTCCGGGGACTTACTCTAGATGTCCCTCCTAACACTTACCGCCACAGCTTTCTGGTTTGGAGGAACCACAAACACATTCTGAATTTGCATCATTGCCGCAATGCTTAAAATTTCAGCAGAACATCCAAAACTACCTGTGATTGGAAAACAATACATCCATGTTGTGAAAGCAATCTGCACACAGAGGAGGTGAACAGAAGCAGGACACAGAAAATCGTTATCTGGAGTTTGGATGTGCAATGGTTAACGACAGCTGATCGGGTCCATTGCCATTATGTTTAATCTACCATTTTATACGCTGTCAGTAATATTTCCGGAGTCATAAATGTTACAAATGCCCAACTCCAAACTTACCAGACTCCAGCAGCATCTTGGCAAACATTGGGTTAAGTGGGAACTCTGCCATTCTTATACCAAGGGGCTCAGTCAGACGACAGTGCTTGTCCAAACCTAAGAGGGAAAAACATGAAACAATTTCAGCAAATTTTGGCTAATAATGAAAATACTGGTGTTTACATGAATATTCAGGGTGGGCCATTTATATGGATGCACCTAAATAAAATGGGAATGTTTGGTGACATCAACTTCCTATTTGTGGCACATTACTATATGGGAGGGGGAAAACTTTTGACCATGGGCGGCCATTTTGAAGTTGGTCATTTTGGGTCCAACTTTATTTTCTTCAATGGGAAGAGGGTCATGTGACATTACACTTATTGAGAATTTCATAAGAAAAACAATGGTGTGCTTGGTTTTAACATAGCTTTATTCTTTCATGAGTTATTTACAAGTTTATGACCACTTATAAAATGTGTTCAAAGTGCTGCCCATTGTGTTGGATTGTCAATGCAACCCTCTTCTCCCACTCTTGACACACTGATAGCAACACCACAGAAGAATTGCAGCACAGGCTTCCAGTATCCGTTGTTTCAGATGCTGCACATCTCGTATCTTTACAGCATAGACAGACGACCCCAAAGATAAATGTCTAAGGGGGGCAGATCGGGAGACCTTAGTGGCCATTCAACTGGCCCATGACTAATCCACTTTCCAGGACACTGTTCATGCAGGAATGCTCAGACCCGACACCCATAATGTGGTGGTGTACCATCTGGTTGGAAAAACTCGGGGAATGTGCCATCTTCAGTGCATAAAGAGGGCAACACATCATCATGTAGCAATTTCAGATATCCAGTGGCATTGAGGTTTCCATTGATGAAGAATGGCCCCACTATTTTGATACCCCATATACCACACCATACTCTCTCTCCCCTGAGGAAGTCCTAGGCGGACGACACGCGTTGGGTCGGGTCCTCGGATAGCTGGTGGCTGGGTATGTGTTTATAGTGATTATATTGTATATACCTGAGGGTTGAGTTGGCTGGCAGATTACTCTGTATCCTTGGCCCTTATGCAGGACATTTTAGAGGGTGTACAAGACCTTACTGGTCTTCTTTTATGGTGAAGCTTGGAGGGTTTGGCCCTGCCCATAGCTGCAAGGGTGCAGTGTAATTACAGTTAATAGGGCACAATTTGCCATACTGTAATGTAATTTGATTGCAAAGTGACTGTATTTGAGACATTTGTTTAGATCTGCCAGCAAATTACATTGTACTATACTCTGACTCGGTATTATTGCCTATTGCTCAGTAACCTGTACATACCTTCTGCACACCAGCTTTGTAACACCTCTTTTGGTTTTAATTGTTTTTAAATTTAAGAGGTGGTTAGTGGTGTTTTGTGTTTTTCTCTTGAGTTTTTTATATTAATAAAGATTGATTATAGTGATCATCCCTGCTGCTATGTTCTTTTTCTTCAATTGCTACATGTTTTTGCATAGTGGGATAGATCCTACCTATATGTGATAGTGGTGCCCCCAGACCCTAATTTTGACCATTGATGAAGAATGGCCCCAGTATCTTTGTACCCCATATTCCACACCATACCATCAATTTTTGTGTTCCAACAGTCTTGGAGGGATCTATCCACTTTAGGTTAGTGTCAGACCAATAGCGGGGGTTTTGTTTGTCAACTTAAGCATTCACTAAAAAGTTTGCCTCATCACTGAACATAATGTTTTGTGTAAACTGAGAGAGTCCTGTTCCAATTTTTGTTTTGCCCATTCTGTAAATTCAGTGCGCCGATCTGGGTCATCCTCACTGAGATGCTGCAGTAGAGGTATTTTGTAAGGGTGACATTTGTGAGTAGCTAATATCCGCCGAAGGGATGTTTGACCGATGACACTAGTGACATACAGCGAGTGCTACACTGTGGGCTCTTCCTGAATGAAGCTAGGACACCCACTGATGTTTCTTCATTAGTGACAGTTTTCTTGAGTCCACATTTTGGCAAATCCAACACTGAACCTGTTTCATGAAATCTGGCAAGCAGTTTGCTAACTATAGCGAGGGAGATGGGTGGTATTGTAAGATGTCTTGCATTGAAATCTGCTCGTCAATTTTTCTTTTCCGTCCACATTTAGGGAGGTTAGCCACAGTGCCATGGGCTTTAAACTTCTTGATGACACTGCGCACGGTAGACACAGGAACATTCAGGTCTTTGGAGATGGACTTGTAGCCTTGAGATTGCTCATGCTTCCTCACAATTTGGTTTCTCAAATCCTCAGACAGTTCTTTGGTCTTCTTTCTTTTCTCCATGCTCAATGTAGTACACACAAGGACACGGGACAGAGGTTGAGTCAACTTTAATCCATGTCAAGTGGCTGCAAGTGTGATTTAGTTATTGCCAACACCTGTTAGGTGCCACAGGTAAGTTACAGGTGCTGTTAATTACACAAATTAGAGAAGCATCACATGATTTTTCTAACAGTGCCAATACTTTTGCCATCCCCTTTTTTATGTTTGGTGTGGAATTATATCCAATTTGGCTTTAGGACAATTCTTTTTGTGTTTTTTCATTGAAGACAAATTAAATGAAGTTAATAATACCAAAGAATTTGTGATCAGATGTCTTCCGGGTACACTCGGCGGAGAGTGAGCATTTTTTTTTATTTTTAATTCCAATTGCTTTCTTTTATTCCAGTTTAGGGAGTGTATGTTCATAAAGTACACTTGCCTGCGCTTTGCAGGCTCAGTTCCTCCCAGCTCGTCAGTCCGGATCCCTAAAAATCTCGGATCCGGACTGACAGAAATGGCATCTGGAGGTACAAATCTGGTCCTGTCTGTTCCTGTCCGTGTGCTCCTGCAAAAAACAGGATCCCCATGGACAGGAAAAAAAAAACGTGATGTGTAGCCAACCTAAATCATCCCAGACAGATGTGTGTCCAGCCTCTGATTGAAGACTTCCATTGAAGGGGATCTCACCACCACACGTGGCCACCTGTTCCACTCTTGGATCACCCTCACCGTCAAAAAGTTTTTTCTAATATCTACTCTGTTACTCCTCACATTCAGTTTCATCCTATTTCTTCTTGTCTTTCCTTGTGCAAATGAGAATGAAGCTGATCCCTCTACAGTGTGACAGCCCCTGAGATATTTGTAGACAGCTATTAAGTCTCCTCTCAGTCTTGTGTTTTGCAATGCACTTGCTGCACAGAGGCAATAAATGCAGTCCATTGTCAAACAACTACATAGCCAATTACAGAACAGTGCACGCTTTTCTATAATTGATGATGATTAACAATAGACAGCGGTATAGGAACGTAAAAGGAGTTTGTGGTTTTGGCACATTCCCAGCCGTTATAGTATATGTGCTGGACACAATACAGATGTTATGTTTACGTTTGCAGCATATTACAATAGCAGATGAAATATTAAGGGATAGACCATGCTTTGGTCAAAAGTCTGCAGTTAGACAATGGAACTGCACACTGCTGAATCATGACAGTGTGCGGTGCGCATGATATCGGTGTGCATGACAGTGTGCGGCGCACATGATATTCCAATTCCACAGTGAGTGTCTGGTCATGTGACCGAATGTATGGAATTTGCATACACATAGTCACGTGAACACCTGCTCACAGAGTAACTGCAGGTTTGGTCCCAAGTGTGCACAATCCCTCTATCAAATAATGTAAACTTGTTGAGACTGACCCAAATGCAGATAAGAAATCAGCAGCACATTAAGTGTGTTCTCAAGATTTCACATCAATTTTGCAAAAGCAAAGTGCACATGTAAAACATGAAGATTCTGCAGAAGGTTCCTTCAGAATGATGTATCACAAGCCTGATAATCCTCACCTCCCAATGCATAAAGCAGCTCCAAGGCCTGGACCATAGACTGGGCTGGGGGAGGCTGGAAGAGAAACAGACAAGATAGTGAACAGATCTGTCATTATAAAGAAATGGTAGATACAGTACAATACAGACAATGTAAGTAAAAGGGGCAAATCCATTCCAGAATAGCCAAATGAGCAGATCACACAGCAGCCCCATGTTAGAGTTGTCATTATAACCCCTTGGTATCACGGACAATTCTTGCCTTTATCTCAGACCATTCTTTCTCGCTTTTCTTATCCATACATTCTAATATCCAAACCTTTATTATTTCGTTGGCGACATAACCGTATGAGGATTTCTTATTTTTCTTTGAAGCATTACGTTGATATGAACTCTAAGCCCACAAATGTGGTTGTAGCATTCTCATTTGGTTGCATTTCATTTTGGTTAACATGTAGCTTATTAACAAACTGTTATTAACTTTTATTGGGAGAAACAAACAAAATGAGCAATTCTGAAGATTTTGTGATTCTACATTTTACGCAGCTCACAATGCGTCCCAAATAAAGTGTTACCTCTATGGGTCAGTACAAGTAGAGCGACCCCAAATTAATAGTTTTACGTTGTACTATTTTGTACAATACACAATGTATATATACATATATTCTTGTGTCGCCATATTCCCACAGCACTAACATTTACAATTTTCCGCCAACAGACCTGTATGAGGCTTATATTTTGCTCAACAATATATAGTTTTCATAGGTACCATTTCGTCAAAATTGCAACATTTTGATCACTGTTATTTATACCTCTTTCAAAACGGCAAAATTAACAAAAACAAAAAAAAAAAAACATACATTTTAAATGTATTTTGTTTCTTAAAAACTATTTACTATTTACCATTAGGTATAAATGTCACAGGTGTATCAGGAGCCACGGACGAGGCTTTTAGGGCCAGTCACGGAAGGTCGCAGCATGTGGCCAAACAGCCAAAATCCTGAACTATTGTCCCTGTCCCTTTAAGTGGTATATCTCTACTTGATGATAGCTGGGGGTCACTAGGCCCAACAGGTCTCTTACTTGTCGACCTTTCAGCTGTCTCAATTTTAACCCTTTTGGTTTCCCATGATGCATTGCCACATCAGTGGTTTCATGCTGATGACAGGCGCCTTACGCAAAGCAGCAGAACGTAGTAGAGACCCTGATTAATCACTTTATCAGGTTTTGGGTGTCTTGCCTAAGTGCCCACGTTGCAGAAATTTCTGCACCAAATCTGCAATTTTTTGGCAGAAAACCCGCTATGGCAAAACTCGCAATTTTGTGGGATTTTTTACATGTGGTTTATTTCATGTGTCTAAGTGAAACATGCAGAGAAACAATTGACATGTTGCTTCTTTTTTCTGCACCAAAACCTGAGTATTTGCACCACACTTCAGAATTCTCATTGACTTTGCTGGCTTACTTTTTTCAGAAAAACACATCATAAAAAGTTAAAAAAAAATCCACAGACAGCCGTGGGCACACAACCTAAGGCTGTGTTCAGACTGTGTGATTTTGATCCGTTTTTTTGTGTTCTGTCTTTTTCAGCAGCAAAACTGGATTTAAAAAAAAATCATCATCTATTTTTGGCTGATCCCTTTATCAGACAATCACAAGAAGTGATCCGTTCTCTGTTCAAACCGGATCACAAAAAAAACAGATCAAAAACCCTCAGTCTGGACATAGCCTTACAGTACTTTTCATGACATTTTATTTCAACAGCGGACCTGATTGTCAGCCCTCACCCCATACTATACAGTGCAGGGAGCCACATGTCAAACATTGGGGAGCACCTGGATATAATGGAGAGGACTTCAGTGCTTGGCCCCTCTCCGGCTGATAAACATTGTGTTTATGACAACTAGAACATCCACTAAGTCACCTAGCAATGGAAACAGTGTGTCACTGCTTTCTCCTGCCGTATGATCTTTCAATATAAACCTGGTAAGATTAATAATCATATTGTTCTCCTCCTTTAATAAAATGTAATTATTCCATAGACTCTTCACTCACCGATAAGAAGTGGAAGCGCAGGACATTGTCAATACCCAGAGCTTTCAGCTGTAGGATCACAGGTGACAGGTTACTCCTTTGCATCTCTGGGACTGTGGATGGGGGCAACTTCTGGAAATCCTCCTCTAGGAACGACAAAGAGACATCGGGAGCGTAAACCTATGAGGTGTTCACTGCTCATGTGGATGGAAGCAGTCACTATGTCCTATTACATAAAGGATAAGTCTAAGATGATGTTCCCATATGTCATAGGACTTATCAGTGATCACATCGGACATATCAGCGTTTGTGTCTCCAGTCCATGTTAATGGGATCAAAAATGCTGCAAAACCTGATGTCGTTACATGCAGGGGCTTTGTGCATTCCTGATCGCATTTTTATCTCTTTTTCATGTGTCATGCTTTAAATAAATCTGTTCTGTTTAGTGCTACTTTCTGGTTGTCTCTGACATGTCCTGTTTATTTTGTGACCTCTATATAAATGCCTATAATGACATAATCCGTACAGAAATACACAGATTACACATAACAGATCTGATCTGAACACGTGCATCTTCACTGTGAATCAATCATTTGTGTTATAGAGGAAAGCCGCCAGTGCCGGGATGTTATTACTTGAATCATTCGCCCATTATGGCGGGAGAGACGGTTAATTCTATTAAGTTTTGAAAAGTCCCGCAGTGACACACCTATGGGTGTGAGGGGTGCGAGCGACGTGATACAGCATGTTCAATGCATAGGCAGGGTGGCTGTGTAATCCAAAGACGATTGTATTCAGCAGCCTGAGGCTCCATGGGAAGGGCTGAGGAGCAGCCAGGTGGATTAGGAAACTAGTGTGAGTATTATGGAATATGCTGGAGGTGTACGTGACTGTTGGAACTATTTCAATGTATGTTTTCCTGTATAACGATCTTACACAGCATCAAAAATTGTCCCATTGTCTGTAAACGTCTAGGTATAAAGATCTCATTCTGACTAATGTGCCACAGTGACGCCACTTGTGTCCTACTGCACAAAGTGTCTGTCACCGATCACTTTTAGGCACACAAACATAATATATATATAAAAAAAAGATCATTATTCATTTAGAAATTTTGGATGATACCATTTCCTCATCCATTATCCATATGTAACACCCCCTTAATACAAATCAATATCTGTAGAAGTGGATGTGTGTGTCACTCTATACTTAGCCTCCACAGCAGGTGCTACACATATGCAATCCGCTTTTCAACAGCAGAAGTTATCAAAAATGTACAAGATCAAATGTGGTTTCCTATACTGAAGAAGTGCAATGTATCTATAAAAAACTAGATGCTATATGGTGGCTTCAGAGGGAATCTAATTTATTTTCTGCACCCATAGAATTAAGTCTAAACCAACATACAGCAGAGAGTAGTGCAGCTGAAATTACTGTTTTCTCACAAGCAGATTTGGTCTATGAAAACGAAAAAAGAAAAAAAAGTGATCTGCACTGTCCACTATAATATGGATTCTGAGTCCTGTCATTTCTTCATAGACAACACTAGGACATAAAAGACGGTCATGAGAACTTAACCTTACAGGAATATTCTTCTAGGCAAAAGACATCTTGACTAACTTCTGCTTGTGGCTCGCTTTTCAAAGAAGCAGTTATGTAGCAGCTGCAGTTTGCATGATTCAGTTATATGCTGCAGCAAAAACCACATACAACAGATCTCAATGCTGCAGCCAGTCCACAAAAAAGGGGAGTGAGATAGATACCTAATCAATGCTGGGCAGGAATAAGCAGAAAAAGACAGACAAAAAGAGAAAGAGAGAGAGAGATAACAAGAGAGGCAGAAAGAGATAACGAGAGGGGCGAAGGAGAAAGAGAGAGGCAGAAAGAGATAACGAGAGGGGCAGAGAAAGAGAGAGGCAGAAAGAGATAACGAGAGGGGCAGAGAAAGAGAGAGGCAGAAAGAGATAACGAGAGGGGCAGAGAAAGAGAGAGGCAGAAAGAGATAACGAGAGGGGCAGAGAAAAGAGAGAGGCAGAAAGAGATAACGAGAGGGGCAGAGAAAGAGAGAGGCAGAAAGAGATAACGAGAGGGCAGAGAAAGAGAGAGGCAGAAAGAGATAACGAGAGGGGCAGAGAAAGAGAGAGGGCAGAAAGAGATAACGAGAGAGGCAGAAAGAGAGAAAGAGAGGGGCAGAAAGAGAGAAAGAGAGGGGCAGAAAGAGAGAAAGAGGGGCAGAAAGAGAGAAAGAGAGGGGCAGAAAGAGAGAAAGAGAGGGGCAGAAAGAGAGAAAGAGAGGGGCAGAAAGAGAGAAAGAGAAAGAGAGGGGCAGAAAGAGATAACGAGAGGGGCGGGAGAAAGAGAGAGGCAGAAAGAGATAACGAGAGGGGCAGAGAAAGATAACAAGAGGGGCAGAGAAAGAGAGAGGCAGAAAGAGATAACGAGAGGGGCAGAGAAAGAGAGGCAGAAAGAGATAACGAGAGAGGCAGAAAGAGAGAAAGAGAGGGGCAGAAAGAGAAGAAAGAGAGGGGCATAAAGAGAGAAAGAGAGGGGCATAAAGAGAGAAAAGAGAGGGGCATAAAGAGAGAAAAGAGAGGGGCATAAAGAGAGAAAGAGAGAGGGCATAAAGAGAGAAAGAGAGGGGCATAAAGAGAGAAAGAGGGGCATAAAGAGAGAAAGAGGGGCATAAAGAGAGAAAGAGGGGCATAAAGAGAGAAAGAGGGGCATAAAGAGAGAAAGAGAGGGCATAAAGAGAGAAAGAGAGGGGCATAAAGAGAGAAAGGAGGGGCATAAAGAGAGGGGCATAAAGAGAGGGGCATAAAGAGAGGGGCATAAAGAGAGGGGCATAAAGAGAGGGGCAAAAGAGAGGGGCAAAAGAGAGGGGCAGAAAGAGAGGGGCAGAAAGAGAGGGGCAGAAAGAGAGGGGCAGAAAGAGAGGGGCAGAAAGAGAGGGCAGAAAGAGAGGGGCAGAAAGAGAGGGGCAGAAAGAGAGGGGCAGAAAGAGAGGGGCAGAAAGAGAGGGGCAGAAAGAGAGGGGCAGAAAGAGAGGGGCAGAAAGAGAGGGGCAGAAAGAGAGGGGCAGAAAGAGAGGGGCAGAAGAGAAGGGGCAGAAAGAGAGGGGCAGAAAGAGAGGGGCAGAAAGAGAGGGGCAGAAAGAGAGGGGCAGAAAGAGAGGGGCAGAAAGAGAGGGGCAGAAAGAGAGGGGCAGAAAGAGAGGGGCAGAAAGAGAGGGGCAGAAAGAGAGGGGCAGAAAGAGAGGGCAGAAAGAGAGAGAGGGCAGAAAGAGAGGGCAGAAACGAGAGGGCAGAAAGAAAAGAGGGCAGAAAGAGAGGGCAGAAAGAGAGGGCAGAAAGAGAGGGGCAGAAAGAGAGGGGCAGAAAGAGGGCAGAGAGAGGCAGAAAGAGAGGGGCAGAAAGAGAGGGGCAGAAAGAGGGGGCAGACACGCAGAGGGGGGCAGACACGCAGAGGGGGGCAGACACGCAGAGGGGGGCAGACACGCAGAGGGGGGCAGACACGCAGAGGGGGGCAGACACGCAGAGGGGGGCAGACAGGCAGAGGGGGGCAGACAGGCAGAGGGGGGCAGACACGCAGAGGGGGGCAGACACGCAGAGGGGGGCAGACACAGCAGAGGGGGGCAGACACGCAGAGGGGGGCAGACACGCAGAGGGGGGCAGACAGGCAGAGGGGGGCAGACAGGCAGAGGGGGGCAGACAGGCAGAGGGGGGCAGACACGCAGAGGGGGGCAGACACGCAGAGGGGGGCAGACACGCAGAGGGGGGCAGACACGCAGAGGGGGGCAGACACGCAGAGGGGGGCAGACACGCAGAGGGGGGCAGACACGCAGAGGGGGGCAGACACGCAGAGGGGGGCAGACACGCAGAGGGGGGCAGACACGCAGAGGGGGGCAGACACGCAGAGGGGGGCAGACACGCAGAGGGGGGCAGACACGCAGAGGGGGGCAGACACGCAGAGGGGGGCAGACACGCAGAGGGGGGCAGACACGCAGGGGGGGCAGACACGCAGAGGGGGGCAGACACGCAGAGGGGGGGCAGACACGCAGAGGGGGCAGACACGCAGAGGGGGGCAGACACGCAGAGGGGGGCAGACACGCAGAGGGGGCAGACACAGAGAACCGCTGCAGTGTGAAGGTAAACGGGAAGATAAGATAGAACATAAATGTATACATTACCAGTATACAACCTGTAGCACTGTCCAGACCGGTTCCGCCCACTGCGTCCAGCTCTTTGATTGGCTGATGCTTGTGAAACAGGAACTAAAACAAGCGATTCCACAGCACGCTTGGAGTCATACGCTCGCAGTTTAACAAAACCGCAGTCTATAACAAAGGAGACCCCATTCATAGTGATAGACGTCTCTGCAATGTTTGTGGCAACAACTACCTAAGAGAGAAAAAAATGATATGCAAGATAAAGCAAACTTCTGCCTTCCATAAAGAAGGCTCCCTCAGCCATGCAGCATCAGCCATACCTTTCTGACAGTGGGGGGGGCTCTCTCAAACACCTTCATCTGTTCTGAAGCAGGGAGCCCAGCGTACATGGGGAGGACACGTAGGTGCTTCTTCATTCCGGAGCGAGCAAGAATGCGGGCCTGTTCCACCAACATGGACACCACACTTTCCACTTCTTCCTGGTGATGGCACACAAAAAAGCATTAGCTGGAGAAGTGCAAGACTGAACCTAAAGAGATTAAAACGGTCCTGTGGTAAAGTAATAATATAATGTTTAGCATTAGGAGTACCTGTCCTGTAAGAAAAGCAAGAACGTCCCCCTCCATGTCACTCTGGTGGATCTTCATTACCGTCTGCACAGTGGACTTCAAATAATCGGGAACAGGGCTGGAAAAGGAACATATATCACAAAACTGGGAACCACGGATCATAAAATCAAAATTAATGATCCTCACCTCTGGGTATAGAAAATATCTACTGGAAATGTCCTCCCCTCCACTGTCAATATGGCGCACGTGTCTCTATTAGGGTCATTTGTGTCATTCTGATTGAAGAAAGCCTTGAATTTCTATGTGAATAAAGTCGGATGTGTTATATGTGGAAATAAACAAAATGGTGGTTAAAGAGCTTTCCTCCTTTCAGGAAAGTGTACCCCAAATGTCTAGAATACCTAAAATAACAAACAGAGCAAGTACTCCTGTTCCCCAGGTCCAGCGGCAGCTTTCCGCTGTGGTGCAGCTGTCAAAGTAATGTCACAACCCCAGCCAGAATACCAAGCAGGGAGCCGGCACTGGACTCAGGGAGGTGGAGTACTTTCCAGGGTGTATGCAAACACTTCATGGGGCCCCTTAGCAAGAGTTCATATAGGGCCACCACACAAGAAAAACAATGTTTGGCAGATCAGCAGAGCAAGCAAGGTCATGGCACACGTGATGCACCCACAACTACCCTACAAAGTACAATATGTTCACAGACCCCCCAACCCATACATAGTATGATGGCCTCCACAATGTATGATGGCTCCCATAGCCCCACACACCCACATGATGGCCTCCACAAAGTATGATGGTCCCCACAGCCCCACACACCCACATGACGGCCTCCACAATGTATGATGGCTCCCATAGCGCCACACACTATATGATGGCCTCCACAAAGTATGATGGCCCCCATAGCCCCCACACATTATATGATGGCCACCACAAAAGTAAGATGGCCCACATAGCCCCACACCCACACACATGATTCTCTCCACAGCTCTCTACACAATATAATAGCCTCTCACAGCCCCCCATACAGTATGATGGCCCCTCACTACTTCCCATACAGTATGATGTCCACAGAGTGCCCTGAGAAAAAATGCAATGTTTAACCACCACCACCACCCACCACCACCGCCACCGCCACCGAACTTCTATGGTCTTTTCACTACAGTAGGCATGATGTAATGCAGACATCGTTCCAGCTAGAGTCAGATCAGTCTCACAGGAGAATCCCTTAGATGATGCTTACAAACAAACTATTGGCATCCTGAGGACACAGATACCGTTTAATCGAATGCCCAGTGGTCAGCAAGAGCACCCTCATGTCACAGGCCACATAGCTGCCATTATGGAAGCTTTGCTCCTGATTGTTATTTTAGGTATCAAAGCATCTGTGGACCACTTTCCTGAAAGGTGATAACCCCCTTAATAAGGTATATTCCAGCAAAAAGTGATATGCGTCTTAAGACTTACCTCCGCATCCAGTGTTGCTGAAGCCACAATCAGTCTCAGGTCTCCTCTTTTCTTCTGAATCTGCATAAAGGGAAAAAAAAATGAAAGTAGAAATAATAAATTATGAGAAAAAGTTTCATGTGAGGGTCATCTATACATGTCTTTTACTGTGTAAGCTTTGGGGGCTGAAGTGAAATTAATCGGTGGACAGGGATGGGTGAAGGTCTTGGCTCATTGTAATGCCACCAATGCTGCTCCTGAAGGCCCCGTTACACGGCACGACATTGAAATGATGTCCACAACGATCTCAGGGGCGCGTGGTCGTTTTTGACATTTTAACATCACTGGTGAGATGTCACACGTCTAGGTATCATGAACAACTCACCAATGATGTAGTGAGCAGGTTTCGTTCGCAAACCCGCCAACGATCCCTGCTCATTGCTGTGAATGGGCGAAGTCGTCCACGACATTGTTATCGTGTTGTCACACTGACCAATGCAACAGATTGCTGGAGATGAGATCGTCTGGTTTTCAACATGTTGGTAAACCTGTCAACTCCGATCCAATGATTTATCATAGCAACTTGCCAGAGTCACACGCAACGAGGTGGCATCGGCACTGCTGGTACACCTCCAAACCCGTGATGTATCAGCCATGTCGTTAACCATGTTGTACCATGTAACGGGGCCTTTAGTGACATACAAGATTTGTAATGGCTTTTACCAGGTAGAAAAGTGATGACATCCCCAAAAGAAGTCAACGCTACCTCATTGGGGACATTTGTCTAAAGGAATCACCCTGATCCTCAGGAAGTATCAAAAACATGACAGAACAATAAGAAGCAAAAATTGCAGTGCTAAAAACGTCAAAAAGACGCAAGTAAAAAACACAAATACCCCAATGTACATGATAGATACAGAAATACTGCGGAAACTCTGCAACATCAAAAACTCAACAAAAGCTCTGGGGACGGTGCACAACTGCTGCATACTCCTGTTCATTCCCAGGATTAGGAGGGAGGGAATGTGCTCCCAGAGATCAAAGCCAATATGCCACAGCATTACAAGAATGGACCATCCAACTAAGGCTGCTTTCACATCATGTATTTTTTCCTGTCCGTGGGATCCATACTTTTTGCAGGACCCCACGGACAGGAACGGACACCACAGGAGGTGACCTTTTTTGTGTCCGGGTCCGTGATTACCACGGTTCCGGACACAGAAAGCACTCGCTGTGTGGGGCACTTTCACTTCTGCAATGTATATACATACATTGCAAAAGTGAAATTTAGTAAAAGAAAGGGTTTAATAAAAAAAATCTCTATGCTCACCTATCCGGTGAGCCACCGACGTCTACAGCAGCTCTCGATGCTTACAGGACCTGCCATGACGTCACAACCCGGCAGCGTCATCAGGTCACATGACCGCAGTTACCGCGGTAACCGGTATGTGACGGATGTAACGTCATGGCAGGTCCTGTACTGGGAGCGAGATGGAGACATCGGGGGATCGCTAGACAGGTGAGAATAAAGATTTTTTTTTAACCCTTGCTTTTACTTAATTTCACTTCTGCAATGTATGAATATACATTGAAGAAGTGAAATTAGATGGTTAGAAGCAATTTCAGTGTACTGAGCATTCTCAGTACACTAAAATCAGGTCCGAGGAACAATCAGCTGTTTCCTCGGACCCGCGCTCCATAGGCCCCATGTTATTTGGCGCGGATCATGTTGGATCGGATTCAGTCTCCGATTTTGGGTAGAGCTAAAAATCGGACAGATCTCGGATCCTACACAAATCGGATGGCAATAAAGCCAAATCGGATGTGATCCGTGGCCCATAGGATAACATGGGGGCCAAATCATATCCGTGGCTGTCAGTTTTACAACGGACAGCCACGGATCCAAGAAAAACGTAATGTGAAAGAAGCCTAACTAAAAACAATTACTATTCTTAGGCTTGAAGAAAAAGCACCATCCCTGACCATGGGCTGTGGGTGAATAGCACCTCAGTCACATTGAAGTGTACAGAGCTGAGCAGCAATAGCAAAGACAACTAATGATAAGGGGTAGAACTGTTCCTGCAAGACAGGTTTCCAATCCTGCACAGCCCCTTCAAGTGTGTGGAGTACAGATGCCCAGAGTCATGTACAGACACTGGACTATTCTATACTTATGAAGATAAAACAGGAGTTTACCAGCGCAATATGGTCTTATCTGTGATATAAGGTGGACCCTAAAAGATAAGGCTTTGCACATCTTGAGTTGTGTCAGACACAACCACTGGAAAACACCTAGTGAATACAGCTGCTGCAGCAGAGTATTGTGGATACATCGAAATGTGAAAGTAGAATAGATAGGTGGAAACGCTGCGCTGCCGTGAAATAAAGATTAGTATTGGATATTTGACATGTGACAGCTATTTGACATGTTGATCCTGGTGTAGGAGTAGGACTCCAAAACACATTGAATAAAAGTCACATATTGAAGATCCAGTGCTCATCTCCATTGCCTGGCAGTACAGCCTTTTCACTCCTCCATCCACCCTCACATTCTTAGGCTGTGTGCCCACGATCAGAGTGTGCAGTGTGCTTTCAAGTGGTCAAACTGCTGTGTTGTACAGTAGAAGCACAGTGGATGGATTTGGAGAAATCCCGTGTCCACTGTGCCTGTTTTCTCCACAGCATAAACGGACATCTAGGGCGGCTTTCTGAGTCGCAGCATGTCAATTTATTCCTGCGTAGAGACACCTGTGATCTCTGCGGGTGAATGCAAGCAAAAGCCACCGCGCCCAGAACATTGATTATGGGCACAAGGGGGCTACGTTCACCCCCGGAGATCACTACGCCTGGAGGCAGTGTAAAAGCATCGTAGGCACTTACCCTGATGAAGATGGGGCATAGAAAAGCTGTTCTACCTATCTAAATCAAAGGTGGGCAGTCCAAGTTGTTGAACTCATGCCCCATATCCCTGAGAGTGATCTCTAGTGAAGTCAATGACCACAGCTCTTTTACAGTGAATGCTTCTAGCTCTGATGCCAATTTAAAGCTCCAAAATAATGACACATAATATAGTGGACTGCCAGGTAATTCATGTGTACAAATCAGAATACAGTGACATATAATAAGGAGAGCACACTATGATGTAAGGCTACCTTTTTCAGAAGGCCAATGGCGATGTCAGTGTACAGTGTCCGTTCATGAGCCTCATCCAACATCAGTACACTGCAAGAGAAGACAGGGTTATGCTGCTCCTGCTGAGACAAGAAAGTCTAAAGTATAACTGGAGTGAAGACACAAACCATCCTCATCTATGACACGTTCATACATAAGCAGTCAACAGTAACATAAGCCAGCAGCTTAAAAGTGCTGTGCGTGTTATAAAGTACGAGGATGAGCAGATTGATATATGATTTAGGGAAAAGACTGCATAGAATTGTATTTATTTTACTCGCAGTAATGTCTGCTTATTTTAGGTTTAGGAGTCCAGTAGGCGGTTCTACACCGTGACTGATAGACCGCCTACTGGACTCCCAAGCCCCCGACAAGGATTACAATGCATTTGACATGTCCATTGGGATGTCAGGTAACAGCTCAGACACACAGACTCTCCTACACCAGCACATCCCAGGTTATACTTGGTGAGCGTCACATGCATCGTTAAATGGGAAAATGCAACAGGGGCATGTTTAATGTAGAAGCCCCTATAACATCATGGTGTTGCCTCTTCAGCAACAAATGTTCACTTTTATGTTATAAAGGAGTTGTCTTAGCAGGATCAGCAGAACCTACCTGTATCTGGTGAGCAATGGATCTGACATCATCTCTCGGACAAGCATACCATCTGTCAGAAACTATTGGAGTAAGCACACAACAATCACTAATATACAAAAGGCTGATTAAGTGACTTATGTGAGTGTTGACTGAGAAAACACTGAACAGTAAAAGAGAAATTAAGGGCTTGTTCACAGACTATAATCCTTATCCATATGTCATATGAGGGCCTATAAATGCCATAAGGAGGAGTTAGGGTTAGAATACCCTCTACGAGCCAGAGCAGGTCTTGGTGTGGAGGAATAGAAGGGTGAAGTATTACATGATCATCCATTCAAGAAGTGCAGTGTAAAATGGATTTTAGCTGTATTAGCAGTTGCCTCTGGAGATAAAAAATAAGTGTGGGGTCTACATGTCAGATCGCAAACAATAAGCTCAAGAAAGTGTAGGAGTCCTCTGTCTTTCCACCTCCAATCTTACCTTGATACGTGTGGCCTGTGGATCCGTACAATCATCAAATCTTATACAGTAGCCAACTTCATGTCCCAGTAGGGCCCCACGTTCTTCTGCCACTCTGCCTGCCACCTGGAGATAGAGATCAGAAATGTCTGCAAAGATCTTCAATGCCCCTCCACCATTTCAAGTCAATTCTTGCAGCATAATAAGTACCAGGATGTTGGAACTACTGAGAATATTATAACAGACACTTGTAACTCTTGGTTTGCACTCTGTAATGCTAAAACATGCAAACCACGAATATAAGAATACAGAACTGCATTATAGCTAAGGAAAAATATGGGGGGAAAAAAAGAGACACTTAGCATATAAAATGTTTAGTTTATGGGGTCACAATATCTGCATCCCTCTCCCATTTGTCTTAGATGATTTTATCTATTAGCAGGTTCCTACTCGCCCATTCAAAAAGTTGTTGTAAAACCCAGAGAGGCAGAGTGTAGGTTCCCAGTAAAGAGACATGCTTCAATGTGGCTACTGGGCGAATGCAGAAATGGCCAATTTTATATGCTAAGTCTCTCAATTAATTGTTTTTCATATTTTCCTTAGCTATAATACAGTTCTATATTCTGATATTCTTCTTTTGCATGTCTTAGCATTACAGAGTGTAACTGTCTGTTTGTTATGTGTTAAGTTCAATTATGCTCCTATTCACATTGCATTTTAGGGAGTGGCAGCAGTCTTTTCTTGTTTGGATCTACTGACAAGACTTTCAGATATCCCAGAAATGTAAGAACATTCAGACTTTTTTCTACTGTACAAAGCTTACGGGTAGTGGACTCTGAGGTCGATGGGGTAGGACAGTTTTCCCCATCTCCAGTCCTCAAGAGGCAGCAATAGTGCAGGCATTGCACAGGTGAAAATTGAATCCATCCCCTGTGTAATGCTAAGGAAATCCTGAAAACATGCAGTGTTGGGGAACTCTGCAGGAGGAGCTCACATTATACGGCAGCGAATATATCAGGGGTGGAGATCTCTAGGCCTCAAGCGCCACCAACAGGTCATGTTTTCAGGATTTCCTTAGCATTGCCCAGGGGTTTGCATCATCACCCGTGCAGGTGATTATCTCATCACCTGTGCAATACTAAGGAAATCCTGAAAACATGACCTGTTGGTGACGCTTGAGGCCTAGAGAACCCCACCCCTGCACTATATGGTTGCTACTCTGCAGACACAGTCCGTGATCGCTTCAACATGGATGGATGGTGATGTCAGTGACAGCATGTTGCTGGGTGCCTTCAGTTAGAAACACTGGCTCCTGTATTGTTGAGGGACAAGAAGCAAACAATATCTGCATTAAAAGGTTTAGTGATTTATAAAGACTAGAAAGCAGAAAGAATATGACATATTAAGTATCCAAACTAATAGGAGGAAGCACTATGGAGCCAAGCAGAATATACTAGTCACCAAATCACACATTACAGCCATGCAGTAGTCATAAGATTCTCAATGTCGGCTTGTGTAAGCAGTGATGAGTTTGCAGTAAACTACAATCCTGAATTTCACTGACAGGGGCCCACCTTTATGACTGCCTCGTGTAACAAGTATGTTTGTAGACAAAATAAATTGTGTAAATGAAAAATTAATTTCATAGAGCTCACCGAGATTGCTGCCACCCTGCGAGGCTGAGTCACTCCGACTACCCTGCCTTCTGCTGTCCATCCGGCTTCTGTTAGGTACTGCATTACGAGAAGGTAAAGTGTGAGCATTGAGCAAGGTGAAAGAGTTAGAGCAAAAACTGATCTGTCATGTTAAAGACGTTTTCTGTACTTTGATGTTGATGGGCTATACCTAGGAAGGGTCAGTAATATCATATGGGAGGGGGAGAAGACATTTGGCACCACCCCTGCACAGTTATTCCTGCATAGTCCAGATATACAGTATATAGAGCCAATACAGCACAGCTCCATAAACTGAGTAGTGGTCATTCTTGGGTACTGCACCTCAGCAGGAGCGGAGCAGCAGAACCTAAGAATGGGCTACTACATAGTGAACGGAGCTGTAACCTGTATACACCAGGCTACAGAATAAACCGCTCATCTCATAATTATTATGGCTATTTCTAAACTCCAATAACATAAATACCATACATACAGTAAAGCCCCAGTCACACATAACGATATCGTTAGAGAGATGATTGTAACTGTGACGTTACAACGATCTCTCTAGCGATATCGTTATGTGTGACACTTTGCAGCGATCATGTCCCTGCTGTGAGGTCGCTGATCGCTGCAAAGTGCTGCGGTTCATTTTTTGATCGTTGGTTTCCCGCTGGTCAGCATGCATCGCTGCGTGTGACCGCGAGAAACCAGCGATCAGTGACCTCACAGGGCTGGTTACTATGGTAAACACCAGGTATCCAGGCAGCACGCGCTGCCTAGATACCCAGTGTTTACCATGGTTACCAGCATTCTCCCTGCTTAGCACTGCCTGTAAGCAGGGAGGACGCTGGTAACTATGATAAACAGCGGGTATCTAGGGAGCGCGCGCTGCCTGGATACCCGGTGTTTATCATAGTTACCAGCGTTCTCCCTGCTTAGCGCTGCCTTACAGGCAGCGCTAAGCAGGGAGGTCGCTGACATCGCTTCCAGCGATGTGGGAGGTGGCTCCCATGGCCTGATTGCTGGGGAGATCTGCCTGCTTGACAGCTCCCCAGCGATCAGGTAATGAAACTCCAGTGATCTCGGCAGGTCGTTATCGCTGTCGGGATCGCTGGGGCAGTCGTTCAGTGTGACAGGGCCTTAAGTCTCCCACAAGATATAATGGGCTAAAACAACAATATAGACAACTGCTAGTCCCATTTCTAAAAGCAGATCTGAGATACAGGTCATTGTCCAAATCCCACATGAGAAGATTGGTGTGGACAGCGATGTTGATGTACACGGTGGTGGGCAACAAATGCTGATCATCAGAGTTTAGGCTAAGGGCCTGTTCTCATGTCATGGTTTTGCTGTGAGAACTGTACGATCAAAGTGAGGAAGATTTCATAAATCTCAAGCATGGGGATTATTTTATCCTTGCAGATTCAGACCTGCAGCATGTCCATTATGGAAGCATTGGATTTGTAACCACCAGCACTGACACACGATGGATGATCTGACAGCAGGGGGCACTATAACATGTCTGTGACGGTAATATCTACACCAAAGTGGGGTTTTTATATATTTGCAATTGACACTGCATAATCTAAAGGAGTGAATTCATATTTATTAATGTGCAGCAATGGGACTTTGGATCGTGCTGTTGGTATCCCATCTAGGGTCGCTAATTGATTACCTGCGGTATTTGTGTGCTTTTCCCACAGCCAGTTTCTCCAATAATGACCACGGTTTGGTAATTTTCCACTAGGTAAAGGATGTGATTTCTGAGCTGTGAACATAGAGACAAGCATAAGACTTCATAGAACTATAGCCATATAAAGCGCACCCCATATACCCGATTACCTTAAATACCGGCAGCTTCTGCCTCTGCTGCTCGATGGACAGAGAAGCATGTGGGTTATAAATGACAGATGACACCTCGGCATTGCTCTGTCTCTCTTCTGCAAGGCTTGCTCCGGGGCCCTCAGTTCCTGCAACACATCAAACAGATGACCCTAGGCAGCCTTGTACAGAAGTCATCTGGAAAAGCTACTGAATTATTGATCAGCGTTTGTAAGGTTATGAATCTTTGAGATATACTACAAGATCTGACCACTATTCTGAAAGTGCCATTTATCTGCCTAGGTTCATGCTCCTTCAGAAGCTGCTTTGTGCTGCTGCTTTAACAATACCCATACTCTAACACTATTTGCAAATATTGGGACTGTGGAAGGGGTGCAGAGAAGCTCCCATGGAGAGAGGGGGGGGGTGTTTGTATGTTGTATGTGAGTAGGATTCTTTCTAGTAAAAGCATAGCTGTGAGCAGCTGTCCGTGGTTCTGTACGCTAAGAGCTCTGTCCTCCTGCTCTGAGGACCTGTGCCTGTTAAAGCACACTAAGTGCGTACGCAAAAAGCGTAGAATGCCTCTGTCCATGGTTCTGAAAATCAGCGTGTTATTACAGTAGTAACGGAACCATGGACAGAGGCATTCTACACTTTTTGCGTACGCACTTAGTGTGCTTTAACAGGCACAGGTCCTCAGAGCAGGAGGACAGAGCTCTTAGCGTACAGAACCACGGACAGCTCCTCAGAGCAGGAGAAAACGGCATATAGGAGTAAATTACCGATTCCCAACAATTAGCAGCTTTATGTTAATGCATCTATTAACCCCTGCACAGTCAGACATGTGTCCAGGGAGTGTGGACACTTTTTGGGTACATGCTGCCACCACACAAACAGCAGGTTAACCCTGCAGAAACCAGCCTATTAACCCCCACTGCAGCCTCTGTGCTGACATGCTGCAGAGGGGGTTAATAGGCTGATTAACCTCTGGAACTGTAAAATTTTGTCAGCGGATGTGTTTTAATCAATAATCTTTCCACGCTGCTGTGACAGCGGGGAAACATAATTGCTTAGGCTACTTTCACACTACGATTTGAAGGGAGCCGATGCTGTCCGATATAATTCGGACAGCATCGGCTCCCTTCTGATGCCTGGAATCGGGTGCCAAATAGACATCCGATTCCGGCATAAAATCGCTCCCTGCGGGGTGAAAAAAAGAAAAAAAAAAAAAAGAAGGTTATTCTCACCTTTCCACGAGCCCCCGCTGTCTCCCGCCATCTTCTTGGAGGCTCCCGGTGGCTCCCGCAGGCTCCCGGTGTCAGCAGAGGGCTTCCTCTGCTGTTCAGGACCTGCGGTGATGTCACAGTCACATGACCGCGGGTTCACCATGGTAACCCGTGGTCACATGACTGTGACATCACCGCAGGTCCTATAAGGCAGAGGAAGCCCTCTGCTGACACCGGCAAGCCTGCGGAAGCCACCGGGAGCCTCCAAGAAGATGGCGGGAGACGGCGGGGGCTCGGGGAGAGGTTAGAATAACCTTTTTTTTTTTTTTTTTTTTTTAACCCTTGTGCTCCTAGAGTTTTATTGTACTGAGCATGCTCAGTACAGTAAAATCGGGTCCGAGGAGACATCAGATGTTTCCTCGGACCCTTCTCCATAGGGCCCCATGTTATAGGGATCGGACCGAATCAGATGTGCACTAAATGCCATCCGATTTGGTCCGATCCGAATCTGTCAGATTTTATTTTCGGTGCAAAAATCGGAGCAGGCTCCGATTTTTGCACCGATAAAAAAAATCGGACAGATTCGGATCGGACCAAATCGGATGGCATTTAGTGCACATCCGATTCGGTCCGATGCCCATAGGGCTGCATGGGGCCAAATTCGGATCCGATGCTGTCCGATTTTGATCGGACAGCATCGGATCTGAAAAATCCGTACTGTGAAGGCAGCCTTACTGTACCAGGAAACCAGCAAATTCAAATCAATGCCGGTAAATGCTGTCCACGGTCCAGAAGTTTGCTTCAGGACCGCGGACAGCATCACACTGACACGCAGCACACTCGCACACACAGCCATGCACACTCACCCACACGTACCACACTCACATCACACTCACACAAATCAGGCACTAGACGCGCATCACTGTCATGCTTCAAACACACTCCATGTTTGATGCATGACAATGTGCCTTCAGCCTTCCACAGTACATAGCAGGGACACATATATAAGATTATCTCAGCACAGAAGATGTGGTATGATCAGACCATGTCCCCGTATGGTCAGACACAGCCATTACACAGTACATAGCAGGGACACATATATAAGATTATCTCAGCCCAGGAGATGTGGTATGATCAGGCCATGTCCCTGTACGGTCACACACATCCATTACACAGTACACAGCAAGTATACATATATAAGAATATCTCAGCACAGGAGATGTGGTATGATCATACCACGTCCCTGTACAGTCAGACACGGCCATTACACAGTACATAGCAGGGACACATATATAAGATTATCTCAGCACAGAAGATGTGGTATGATCAGACCATGTCCCCGTATGGTCAGACACATCCATTACACAGCACATAGCAGGGACAAATATATAACATTATCTCAGCACAAGAGCATTTTTATTAAACACATCCAATTGTGGAAAAGATTATTAACTTTCGTGGGAAAACCCTTCAGGTTAAAATTCTGCAGTTTCTGAGCTGGCGCATGTCGTCTTGTGACCCCCAGCTCCCTTCTTCCTGCTACAGTTCTCTCAAAGCACAGAGTACAGGAATTTCCTGCCTGTGCTTCTAAGGCTACATTCACACATACCGTTTTTGCATCTGTTTTTATACATCCGTTTTGTGCAGTGCAGTCATCCTGATCATCCCAGCAAATTCAATGGGTTTCCCAGATTTGTCATTCAGTCACAATGTTTTGCAGTTGTGTGTTTTTTAGCTCAAGAACATCCTCACAAAGAATGAGCATGTTAATTTGTGTGGCGTTTTTATGATCAAAACTCACCAAAATTATGCCACTTCTAATACGCATTGCACCTAGCAGGTGGCTGCCGGATCCTCCGAGAGGCAACACGTGTCTGGACACCGGTGCGCAGTCCCCTACAACCTACAGCATGGGGGCAATTGTGGCACCTGCGACCGGCCATGCTCACAGGGAGGAAACTGGTGGTATTTAAAGACACAAGGTTACCATAGGGCGTCAGCCACATAGGTCTATGTGATACACAGTGTCAGAGCAGCCTATTGGTCACGCCCAAGCTATTAGACAAGGCACGCTGCTCCGCACTAGATACATGCATCACCAGTGACAGACGCCCCCCAGAGGGCCCAGCCTCAACTGCAACAGATAAAAAGATGCAACAAAACACTAGAGATGAAAATGTGAGGTGTTAGTAGGTATTTTGGGCCAAAATAACGTAAGCTCGTAACCCACCGTCAAGGGTGCTCATGCTTACTAGTCCTAACCATATGCCATTTTCATCTCTAGTCTTTTGTTGCATCTTTTTATCTGTTGCAGTTGAAGCTGGGCACTCGGGGGGGTCTGTCACTGGTGATGCATGTATCTGGTGCGGAGCAGCTTGGGCGTGACCAATAGGCTGCTCTGACACTGTGTATCACATAGACCTATGTGGCTGACGCTCTATGGTAACCTTGTGTCTTTAACCCCTTCCCGACTTATGACGTTATAGAGACGTCATGAAAGTCTGTGCGTTCCGACCCATGACGTCTCTATAACGTCATGGGTTGTTTGTGCTCCTGCAGCTCCGGTGACAGTGTCAGTGACAAGTCACCGGAGCTGTAGAAGCGCAAGCACCTATACTTTAGCCCAGTGGGGTGGCTTATATCAATTTGTGAAACATCTGGGGGTTCAAAGTGCTCACCAACCATCTAGATAAGTTACCTGGGAAGTCTAGTTTCCAAAATGAGGTCATCTGTGGGAGAGCTCCAATGTTTAGGCACACAGGAGCTCTCCAAACGCGACATGGTGTCAGCTAACAATTTGGGCTAATTTTCCATTCAAATTGTTAGCGGACACCATGTCGCGTTTGGAGAGCCCCTGTGTGCCTAAACATTAGAGCTCCCCCACAAGTGAACCCATTTTGGAAACTAGACCCCCCCCAGGGAACTTATCTAGATGGGTGGTGAGCACTTTGAACCCCCAGATAATTCACAAATTGATCCGTAATAATGAAAAAGTACTTTTTTTTTTTTCCACAAAAAAAATTTCTTACTAACTTTTTTCATCTTCACATGGGCAAAAGGATAAAATGCAACCTAAAATTTGTTAAGCAATTTCTCCTGCGTAAATACCTCATATGTGGTCATAAACCACTGTTTGGGCACACCGCAGGGCTCAGAAGGAAAGGAGCGCAATTTCACTTTTTGAATGGAAAATTAGCTCCAAAAGTCAAATTGCGCTCCTTCCCTTCTGAGCGCTGCCGTGCGCCCAAACAGTGGTTTATGACCACATATGAGGTATCTGTGTACTCAAAGAGAAATTGCCCAACACATTTTAGGATCCATTTTATCCTGTTGTCCATGTGAAAATGAAAAAATTGAGGCTAAAAGAACATTTTTGTTAGAAAAATTAACATGTCCATTTCTTCCTTCCACGTTGCTTTAGTTCCTGTGAAGCACCTGAAGGGTTAATAATCTTCTTGAATGTGGTTTTGAGTAGCTTGAGGGGTGCAGTTTTTGGAGTTGTGTCACTTTTGGGTGTTTTTTTTGTAAATTTTGCTGGAAAAATGAGAAATTGCTGATGAACTTTGAACCCTTATAACTTCTGAACAAAAATTTTTTTTTTCCAAAATTGTGCGGATGTAAAGTAGACATGTGGGAAATGTTATTTATTAACTCTTTTGTGTCACATAACTCTCTGGTTTAGCAGAATAAAAATTAAAAATTTTAAAACTACAAAATTTTCTAAATTTTTGCCAAATTTGTATTTTTTCACAAATAAACGCAAAAATTATTGACCTGAATTTACCACTAACATGAAGCCCAATATGTCACAAAAAATCAATCCCAGAATCGCTCGGATCCAATGAAGAGTTCCAGAGTTATTACCTCATAAAGGGACACTGGTCAGAATTTACAAAAATGCCAAGGTCTTTATGGTCAAAATAGGCTCGGTCCTGAAGGGGTTAAAATACCACCAGTTTCCTCCCTGTGAGCATGGCCGGTCGCAGGTGCCACAATCGCCCCCATGCTCTAGGTTGTAGGGGACTGAGCACTGGTGTTCAGACACATGTGTTGCCTCTCGGAGGAGCCGACAGCCACCTGCTAGGTGCAATGGGTATTAGAAGTGGCAACATTTTGGTGAGTTTTTTTTTTTTAAATGTATGTCCTACTTCGGTGAATTTTTAGGCGTTTTTATGATCCCTTTTTCCATTGAAACCATTGTCTATGAGCTCAAAAAAAACGCAACAGTCTAAAAAGCAGCAAAAACAGATAAAAAATGGATAATCTTTAAGATGATGCTTTGTTTTGAAAAGCTGATCCAGTTTGAAGCTGAAAAAGCAATCCTCAAAAAATGCATTAAAAACGCTGTGTGTGAATGTAGCAATCTCAGCCCCCAAAAACAGAAGGCGGCACTCATACAACAGCTGTCAAGCAGTGCACTCTGAATGATAAGGTCATGGGAAGTTTGGCCAGTGCTCCTCAGCAAGTTGTGAGTGACTGTTGGTGAGTACAGACACAGAGGACCCATAGAAGCGGTACATGCTACACAGTGCTGGATATTATAATAAATGAATCTATTATATGACTCATTCCTCCCCTACAGTAAACGGAGGCTGTGAGGTGCCAGCACCTGTAACATTACTGACTGCTGAAGACTGTAAAGGCCACGTCACACGCATCAATCTTATGAGCGATATTGTTAGCGATCACGCGCACGCGCGATCGCTAACAATATCGCTCACATCGTTGGTGAGCTGTCACACAGGCAGACTCACCAGCGATGTGGACCAGCGAGATCACTGGTAACTATGGTAAACGTCGGGTTACTAGGCGCCGTGCGGCGCTTAGTAACCCGACGTTTACCATAGATACCATCTCCCAGCATAGGCTCTGCCGCTGGGAGATCATTCATCGTGGTGTCACACACCACGATGAAGCAGATTGATCAAGCGTTTATCGCTTGATTTGAGCTCCTGCTCACAAATCTGCGATCAATCAATCAAGCGATTTTACATTGTAAAATCGCTTGATTACACGCAGCGACGCACAAACGATATCGCTTAAGCGATCAAAAAAGCAGATGGCTTAAACGATATCGCTCATAAGATTGATGCGTGTGACGTGGCCTTAAGGACTACACATACTAAGTGAGGAATTTATCCATCTGGAGACTATATAAATGTCTCAAGATGGTGATTTGTTTGTGGATTGAACATGCATTTTGCATTTATGGTGGGAGTGAGAGGGCCTTTGTGTGGATACAGCTCTGGCAGTGAAGCCACACTGATTTTCAGGAAACGTAATCTCCTAGGGTACTGTTACACGTCACAATATTGCATGCAATTCGACTTGCAATTTGCTGGTTGCAGTGAAATCATGGACACGGTGTTCTATTTTGTTGCCGTGTACAAATGTAACAATGTGTCCATGATTTCACTGCAACCAGCAAATTGCCAGTGAAATTGCATGCAATGTTGCGACGTGTAATGGTACCCTTAGAGGCAAAGAAGGAGAGTTGGCATGAAGTTCAGAATGTAGACCATGACAGACCATGGCTGTAGGGACAGAGGGGAGTCAGAAAGGTAAAGGACAGATAGCAAGAATGGTTTGGGGACTCATTAGAGAGAAAGCCAGATCACTTTTTTGGTGGGGGAGGAAGGGGGTGGGGGGGAATTATGCCTAGAAAATCCATCACAATTAAAAAAAAAAGAAAAGCATTTATACACTTACATTTCAGTGCCCACCTTGGATGAGGCAGACTGTCTGGCAGGATAATAGTTAACTCACTATTAACTTGGATGGCTAAAGGACCTGTGTGATGTAACGATCATGTGACCATAGTGGGCGGAGCTAAGCAAGCAAACTTATCGTGTCCTATTGGGACTTAGCTCGCCTATTGTAGTCACATGTTGTGACATCACATCAGGTCTCCCAACATGTTCTAACATAAGGCTGAAATGTTAACTATTAACCTGCCAAACAGTCCCTGTCCTCCAAGCTGGGGACTGCCTCATTACATAAGGAAATGTAAGTGTATAAATGCTATTCTTTCACCTTTCACATTACACTATGAGCTCAGACAGGGATGATTAGACTGGTATTATAAAGCTGCAGGGACAGATAGTCATAGCTGAGGAGGCATAAACCACCTGACAGGTTCCCTTTAAATGTGTACAACCCCTTTAAATAAATGGAAAGGCATTCTGGAGACTGAAGAAAATAATGCTGGATGAATAGAAGGCTACAACTTTCTAATCAGGACAATATTAAGTTTTGCTCCTAAATGCTGATCTTCCACACTGACCACACAGCCCAACTACAGGATCCTTTCCGCACATAAGAAGTGGAATACAAACTAACCACGCTATATAGAGTTGGTGCAGATGGACTACGTCAAGCAGAATTATCGGCCATTACAGTAATCTGTGCTGGTGAGAACCTCCTCTTACATGACAGCATCTGTGAAAATTCTTTTTATTAGCCAGCCTGGCGTGATGGCTATCACATATCCACACTGGCTCCGACTGCTGAAACCTCCAACATTATCCAGATTGGAGCAGCAGTGTCCACCCATTTGCCCCATTAATTCTCTATGGGAGTGAGAGATACACAGCTATAGATCCATTTATCACACTGCATTCACACCATGCTTAAGGGGCCTTTCACATCTGTGTTTTCACTGATGTGTGGCAGATTTGCCGGATCTGCAGCACTTAGGCTGGCTTCACACTGCAGTTTTTTCACTGATCAGTGTCTATCAGATTTGTGTGCCAAAACCCGGAGAGAAACCAGGAGAGGAACTTGCAGAGAAAAACTATAATTGAAAGATTGACACCTGTTCTGAGTTTTGGAGACACTCCTGGTTTTAGCACTCAAATCTGATGGACACTGATCAGTGAAAAAACTGCAGTGTGGAAGCAGCCTTACAGCTCGGATCCGGCAAGCCCCATTCATGGCCTATGGGGCTTGCGGTCCGGTGCGGCAAGTGTGGTTACGCCGGATGCGGCGCTTGCGGCCACGAAAAACAAAAGGTGCAAGCAGTGTTTTTTTTTTTGTTTTTTTTTAACGGCCACAAGTGCCAGATCTGCTGCATCCGGCAGAACCACATTTGCAGCACCAGACCACAAGCCCCATAGACAATGCATGGGACTTGCCGGATCAGCCCCTTAGCAGGGTACATTTGCTACAAGAACCTGGAAAGTTTCTTTCTGTCAAATTCATCTATAGGATCCCATTCAAGCAGAGAAAAGACACAAACTGTCTTTTTGCCCTTGGATGGCAGGCAGACTTTCAGTACATATACTGTTTTGCAATATGCAATACTGCAGCAGACTGCACTGTCATAAATAGGCATCAATTTCTGTTTACAATGAAAGACTATGGGAAACAGATGGCCACTCTATGCCAGTGGCATCTGTTGGAGACAGACGTTGGCACATAACCGATAGGCCCTGCAAAAAGAAAAAAAAAAAAAAAAACAGTCCTTTACATAGCCGGTTATTGAATTGTGTGGCCAGTAGGTAATAATACTTTTCCCTGCAGCAACCTAAATGTACAAGTGCTTCTTAATAAATTAGACTATCAAAAAGATAATTTATTTCAGTAATTTAATACAAAAAGTGAAATACATATATTACCTAGAGCAATGGTCCCAAACAGTGGCGTAACTTGAAGCTCATGGGCCTCGATGCGAAAGCTCCACCGGGGCCCCCAATTATTGCAAATCTTTAATAGCAGTAGCCTTTTTCTATAGGCCAAAGGGACTTTTGGGGCCTCCTCGGCTTCAGGGCGCAGGTGCGATTGCAACCCCTGCACCTGTTGTAGTTATGCCCTGGTCCCCAACCTTTATTGCACCAGGAACCAGCTTCATGCAAGACCATTTTTCCATGGCCCGACATGGGGGAGTGGCACAGGAACGGGGCTTGGTCACATGGGGCGGGACTATGGAGAGTTTAGTACCCTGTTTCAACAACAATAAGACAGTGTTTTATATAAATTTTTCTCCCAAAAATGAGCTTGGTCTTACTTTCAGGGAATGTCTTATTTTTCCATGATCTCCATCATCCCCTTGCAGCTCATAATATCACCATCATACCCTTGCAGCCCACAATTAAGGTATCTGCAAAGAAAAACTACACACACACACCATACATACACACACTGAGTACACACACATGCTGTACACAGACACAAACACGCACACACTTTTCTCACAGGTACTCCAATGCCAGTTCTCAGTTCCCTGCATCAGATGCCATCGGCCAATCAGAGGTCCACATGTAATGTCATACGATGACGTTATCTGCTAGCCTCTGATTGGCGGGGACGTGGGCGGCATCCACCTCACACAGTAAGCTCTGAGCTGCTGCAGACAGTGCAGAGCACACTTTCAGTGTTTAGTGCTGGTCTGCGCAGGCGCCGTGGACAGGTACAGAAGCTAGCCGCGGTCCTGACCTATCAGCGGTGGCAGCTGTGTGCGGCTGCACACTGGACCGGAGGGCAAATTAGCACTCCAGTTCTGTGTGCTGACCAGTCCAGGGCTGTCAAGTTCATCCCTGACAGCCCCGGACCGGATCACACGCAGTGTGAAGCCGCCCCTACTCTGGTTCAGTAGGGTACATAATCATGAGGAAGACTGCTGCCTTGACAGATGTCCAGAAGGCAGTCATTGATACAGTCAACATGGAGGGGAAACTGCAAAAGTCATTGCTAAAGAAGCAGGCTGTTCAGAGTGCTGTATCCAAGCATATAAATGGAAAGTTGAGTGAAAGGTCTAATCTAAAGTTTCCACAATCAGTAATGTTTTGTGGAGCATGTCATCTGCTGGTGTAGGTCCACTGTGTTTTATCAAGACCAAAGTCAGGACTGCTGTCTACCAGGAAATTTTATAGAGCTTCATGCTTTCTTCTGCCAGCAAAGTTTTTGGAGATGGAGATTTCATTTTCCAGCAGGACTCGTCACCTGTCCACACTGCCAAAAGTACCAATGCCTGATTTAATAACCACAGTATCACTGTGCTTGATTGGCCAGCAAACTCACCTGACCTAATGGCAACCCTCTTCTCCCACTCTTGACACACTGATAGCAACACCGCAGAAGAAATGCTAGCACAGGCTTCCAGTATCCGTTGTTTCAGATGCTGCACATCTCGTATCTTCACAGCATAGACTATTGACTTCAGATGAGCGATGAGGCAAACTGTTTTGTGAATGGTGAAGTTAACAAACAAAACCACCACTATTGGTCTGACACTAACCCATAGTGGATAGATCCCTCCAAGACTGCTGGAACCCAAAAATTGATGGTATAGTGTGGTATGTGGGGTACAAAGATAGTGGGGCCATTGTTCATCAATGGAAAACTCAATGCCACTGGATATCTGAATCATATAACAATTTGATATCCAGTGCATTGAGGTTTCCATGTTGAAGAATGGCCCATATTTGTACCCCATATACACACCATACATCATTTTGTGTTCCAACAGTCTTGGAGGATCTATGCACTGTGGGTTAGTGCAGACCAATAGCGGTTTTAGTTTGTTAGGCTGAAGGCACACGTCGTGGACTGCATGCACTCGGACTGTTGCCCTATCAGCAGGCCACTGGCGAGTCCCCCGCACTCACTCGACTGCGATTTTCCGCACTGAGGGCAATGCAGTGTATGGGACGAAAAATCTCACCCCCATACAGCACACAGTGCAATATTCGCACAAGTGTGCTGCCCAAATCACTTAAGACTCGCCGGCTGTCAAAGCCAGCAAGTTTAAAATTACCGCTTTCCCAGTACAGTAATGAATCATCTCGCACCGCTGTGTCAGCGGTGCAAGATGATTAATAAGCACCCAGCTGCTGGCCACCTATTTGTCTTTTTTGGGGTTAAACTGCATATGCAGCATCTGTGCAGCATATCAGCACATATGCTGCATATGTGGTAAATAACCCAGGTAATAAAGGGTTAATGTGTGCAAAATATGTTGGCACCATGTCTCCAGGGAGTGACCACCCTCCCTAAAGACATGGTGCCTTAATTCATTGGTAGTTCAGGGGTTAATTGCTAAATATCTGGCAAGCCGTTAATTGTCGGCTTTGCCAGTTCATTCATAAAATCTGGCGGCTCCTGTCAGAGAGCGCGTCGGTATGCTACGCAATTAGCGTAAGTACATTGCTGGGCAGCGTCCTGAATAAGGAGCTGTCCCAGGTACTTACGCTAATTGTGTAGTGAAGCTGCTGCTCTCCATGGTGCTGAAGAATTCAGCATCACCTCCATAGCCAGGGCACATTGAAAGGCCATGGAGCCATATAGTCAGGTATTGTATCCCCTCTGAACTGTAAAGTGCTGCGGAATATGTTGGCGCTATATAAATGAAATTATTATTATACTCACAGAATGGACGTGGGGCGTCCATGTGTCAGCAGATCCACTATTACAATGGCAGCTACTTTGAGGGATGTTGATGTGGTCAGAACAACGACACTGGAGACAAGATGTTCACCTTTCCTGAAGATGGTAATGAAGCGAAGCAGAACTAGCTACAGTTGGCACGTATGGCTGTAGCACAGCTCACTGAAGCGCTTCACACCACGGTGAAATCCAATCCGGGCCTGTCAGGGATTAACCCAACAGCCCCGGACCGGATCTTGACACAAATATGCCCTCTGGTCCGGTGTCCAGCCAGATGCTTCAATTGGAGCCACAGCTGCTGATTATTCAAGATCGCGGCTAGCAGGGAGCAAGGGAGATTAAAATATGCCCTCAGGTCCGTGTGCAGCCGGATGCCACTAATTGCAGCTGCAGCTGCTGATTATTCAAGATGCAGCCCCGGATCGAATTAAACTGTGGTGTGAAGCCGGCCTAAGACCGGCTTCACACCACGGCAAGATCCAATCGGGGCTGTCCAGTATAAACCAGATAGCCCCGGACCAGATTTTAGCCTCATAGTATCCTATGGGGCCGGATGGGAACCTCTCTGCCATCCGGTTTCCATGTGTCCAGGAGAATCCGGGAGGAATCGGATTTTTCTTCCCGGACACAACAATGGAACATGCAGCATTTTTGTGTCCGGGGAGAAAAATCTCCCTAAATTGGATTCTCCCGGATCTGGGGCAATCCGGCGCTCCCTACCATGGGAGTCTATGGGGCTGGATTGCACCAATCAGGGAGGACCCGGCAACCGGACACCGGCGGCTGCACGCTGCTGTCATTTCAGGACCGCAGCTAGCTCCCTGCTAGCCGCGATCTTAAATAATCAGCAGCTGCGACTGCACTTAGCGGCATCCGGCTGCACACCGGACCGGAGGGCATATTTGCCCTCCGGTTCCATTTGCAAATCCGGTCCGGGGCTGTCAGGTTCATTCCTGACAGCCCCGGATCGGATCTTGTCGTGGTGTGAAGCTGGCCTAAGCTGGTCCGTGGGTCCACAGCAGCTGGACCCCCACTGATGATATTAAGAGTGGTTGACATTAGTGGGTTTTGCCTTTCAGACCCTGATCATGGATTCCCTACAGGCACCTGTCAACTGCAGTGCACATGGGCTGAATTCTGTTTGGCATTAAGCTTATTTTGTTGACTTTTTAGTGTTTTGCACAATTTATGTGTTCGCACATTTTTATGTTTAAAATTGAAGGCATAGTGTAAGGGTAAGACTACATTCAGACTGCTTTTTTTTCCCTCCGTTCTGCTGTGTTTCTAGCTGGACATAAAGGAGCTGTAAAAAAAACCGCACCCAAAAGCAGATCATTTGTTTCAGATCTGTTTTTGGGTGCTATGTTTTTTTGACCCAAAAACAATGGCTCCTATGGTAAAAGCGGATCAGAAAAAGCCAGACAAATTGACATGCACTTTTCCAAAACGGGGCCATCCAAAAGTGAAAAAAACACATTGCTTTGCAAGTGCCCTGTGTGAATGGCAAAAATGTAAACCCATAGACTTTGCTGGGCTGTCATTTGAGTGATCCCTTTTCAGCAGGGCACTGCAAATAAATGGATAAAAAAAAAAAAAAAAAAAAAAAAAAAAAAAAAACAATGTGAATGTAGCCTAAGTGCTCACGATCTGTCCTGCCGGCACTTTGGACGCAGCGTGTCCTTCTCTGCAGGAGAACGCGCTGTCAGTGCCATGATCAGGATCTGGTGCAGTGTATACTCGCTGTGTTCTCCGCTGACTCACATCTCACAAGCACTCAGGTGCAGTGTATACTCGCTGTGTTCTCCCGCTGGCTCACATCTCCACAAGCACTCAGGGTGCAGTGTATACTGGCTGTGTTCTCCGCTGGCTCACATCTCACAAGAACTCACGGTGCAGTGTATACTGGCTGTGTTCTCCCGCTGGCTCACATCTCCACAAGCACTCAGGGTGCAGTGTATACTCGCTGTGTTCTCCCGCTGGCTCACATCTCCACAAGCACTCAGGGTGCAGTGTATACCGCTGTGTTCTCCCGCTGGCTCACATCTCCACAAGCACTCTGGGTGCAGTGTATACCCGCTGTGTTCTCCCGCTGGCTCACATCTCCACAAGCACTCTGGGTGCAGTGTATACCGCTGTGTTCTCCCGCTGGCTCACATCTCCACAAGCACTCTGGGTGCAGTGTATACCTCGCTGTGTTCTCCCCCGCTGGCTCACATCTCCACAAGCACTCTGGTGCAGTGTATACTCGCTGTGTTCTCCCGCTGGCTCACATCTCCACAAGCACTCTGGGTGCAGTGTATACTCGCTGTGTTCTCCCGCTGGCTCACATCTCCACAAGCACTCTGGGTGCAGTGTATACTCGCTGTGTTCTCCCGCTGGCTCACATCTCCACAAGCACTCTGGGTGCAGTGTATACTCGCTGTGTTCTCCCGCTGGCTCACATCTCCACAAGCACTCTGGGTGCAGTGTATACTCGCTGTGTTCTCCCGCTGGCTCACATCTCCACAAGCACTCTGGGTGCAGTGTATACTCGCTGTGTTCTCCCGCTGGCTCACATCTCCACAAGCACTCTGGGTGCAGTGTATACTCGCTGTGTTCTCCCGCTGGCTCACATCTCCACAAGCACTCTGGGTGCAGTGTATACTCGCTGTGTTCTCCCGCTGGCTCACATCTCCACAAGCACTCTGGGTGCAGTGTATACTCGCTGTGTTCTCCCGCTGGCTCACATCTCCACAAGCACTCTGGGTGCAGTGTATACTCGCTGTGTTCTCCCGCTGGCTCACATCTCCACAAGCACTCTGTGGTGCTCGTGGTAATCTCGCATGTGTTCTCCTCCCGCTGGCTCACATCTCCACAAGCACTCTGGGTGCAGTGTATACTCGCTGTGTTCTCCCGCTGGCTCACATCTCCACAAGCACTCTGGGTGCAGTGTATACTCGCTGTGTTCTCCCGCTGGCTCACATCTCCACAAGCACTCTGGGTGCAGTGTATACTCGCTGTGTTCTCCCGCTGGCTCACATCTCCACAAGCACTCTGGGTGCAGTGTATACTCGCTGTGTTCTCCCGCTGGCTCACATCTCCACAAGCACTCTGGGTGCAGTGTATACTCGCTGTGTTCTCCCGCTGGCTCACATCTCCACAAGCACTCTGGGTGCAGTGTATACTCGCTGTGTTCTCCCGCTGGCTCACATCTCCACAAGCACTCTGGGTGCAGTGTATACTCGCTGTGTTCTCCCGCTGGCTCACATCTCCACAAGCACTCTGGGTGCAGTGTATACTCGCTGTGTTCTCCCGCTGACTCACATCTCCACAAGCACTCTGGGTGCAGTGTATACTCGCTGTGTTCTCCCGCTGACTCACATCTCCACAAGCACTCTGGGTGCAGTGTATACTCGCTGTGTTCTCCCGCTGACTCACATCTCCACAAGCACTCTGGGTGCAGTGTATACTCGCTGTGTTCTCCCGCTGACTCACATCTCCACAAGCACTCTGGGTGCAGTGTATACTCGCTGTGTTCTCCCGCTGACTCACATCTCCACAAGCACTCTGGGTGCAGTGTATACTCGCTGTGTTCTCCCGCTGACTCACATCTCCACAAGCACTCTGGGTGCAGTGTATACTCGCTGTGTTCTCCCGCTGACTCACATCTCCACAAGCACTCTGGGTGCAGTGTATACTCGCTGTGTCTCCCGCTGACTCACATCTCCACAAGCACTCTGGGTGCAGTGTATACTCGCTGTGCTCTCCCGCTGACTCACATCTCCACAAGCACTCTGGGTGCAGTGTATATTCGCTGTGTTCTCCCGCTGACTCACATCTCCACAAGCACACACGCTGCAGGTCAGGAAGCCGCGGCACGTCAATCTATGCTGCAGAATAAAAAAGTGCAGCGGGCAAGAGATTCCTGGAGATCCATCCATCCTGCTTGTACTGCAGAACACAGAGGTTGGGGCACAGCGAAAAGACGCTGCATCCAGAACGCTGATAGTCCGGATCATGGGCGCGGGGCCCTAAGGGTTTCCGGATATTTTCAGGTGATTCATCACTTACATGTTCTCCGTTTCCCCCTGGAGTCATGTTATACACACCTGAAGGTACTGTGCAATAGTCACACATAAAGATCATGCTCTGCCTGCGCCATTGTGGTGAATGTGGCACAAAATACATCAACCGGTACAACAAGACATAAAAAGATACCAAATGGTGAACTGGCCTCAATGACTACATGGCATTGTGAATGCAGAATTGTGAATGCAGCTCTGGCTGTACAGGCCTCCTTCATGCTTCTGCACCTCATATATAACACATGGGGCCTACATAGGCATAATGTACATCACACTAAAGCTGTTGTCTACAGCAACCAATCAGATTATTTATTCCATGCTGAATACTTAACTGAACACATGAAAGCTGGCTTCTGATTGGTTGCTGTAGGGAGCAGCTGTACTGCAGTAATGGCACACCAGGCCACACACACAGCTGCGGGCTGAGCCTCTCGGGCCACCGTTTCCTGCTCTGTTGATGTAGAAGCGGAGTTCCGCTGATCCCTCGTCTCCGGTTGATTCAGAGGCCGGGACACTACACTGCAGAGCCCGCATGTCCCTATCCCCCGATCGATCACCACTTACCCGGTTTCCAGAAGCGCACCGGTCCCGCGGGCGCCGCCATTTTTGTTTTGGGCTCGCCAAGAGCACGTCTCAGAAAGGGAGCATGCGCAGAGCCGCTGGAAGGGCTTGATTGATGGTCACCATGGTTTCCTTCCGGCTTTTTGGACAGATCGCAAATGCAGTAACCTAGTAACAGACCAGAGAGAGTGCGAGACATGGGGGTCCTACAGTGTATGTGTGTATGGGGGTCCGGGGGTGGATGGGAGGAGTAATGGAAGAAGGAGGGAAAATGGCAGTGGACGGTGGAATGACAGGAGAGAGAAGAGACAGGAGGAGGTGGGGAGCACAGGCTGATGTAAGGGGGAGGAGGGCTGAGACTGGCGGGCTGTGTCACCTGAGATGTGGGGTAAAGCAAGACCTCCATCACATAGCAAGATAAGGAAACATAGGTGTCAGCCATAGAGGTGGCCAGAGAACCCTCTGCACTGATGCCCCATAGGTGTCAGCCATAGAGGTGGCCAGAGAGCCATGGACTATAGCCCCCCCATCCTGGATCCATCCCATCCACCTTCCCTACAAGCAGCCTACCCCAACATCCCACAGTCCCTATCTCTATTCCCTTTATACAATTGCTTTGGCAAAACTGAGATGTATTTGGTCCTGCCAATAAAGCTTCTTTGAATCTTGAATCTTGAGAGCACTCTGCACTGATGCCCCATAGGTGTCAGCCATAGAGGTTGCCAGAGAGCACTCTGCACTGATGCCCCATAGGTGTCAGCCATAGAGGTGGCTAGAGAGCCCTCTGCACTGATTGCCCCATAGGTGTCAGCCATAGAGGTGGCTAGAGAGCCCTCTGCACTGATGCCCCATAGGTGTAGCCATAGAGGGGCTAGAGAGCCCTCTGCACTGATGCCCCATAGGTGCTAGCCATAGAGGTGGCTAGAGAGCCCTCTGCACTGATGCCCCATAGGTGCTAGCCATAGAGGTGGCTAGAGAGCCCTCTGCACTGATGCCCCATAGGTGATAGCCATAGAGGTGGCCAGAGAGCCCTCTGCACTGATGCCCCATAGGAGCTAGCCATAGAGGTGGCTAGAGAGCCCTCTGCACTGATGCCCCATAGGTGCTAGCCATAGAGGTGGCTAGAGAGCCCTCTGCACTGATGCCCCATAGGTGCTAGCCATAGAGGTGGCTAGAGAGGCCTCTGCATGATGCCCCATAGGTGTCAGCCATAGAGGTGGCTAAAGGGCACTCTGCACTGATGCCCCATAGGTGCCAGCCATAGAAGTGGCAAGAGAGCACTCTTTGATACTCCGCTTTGTATGGTCCCGCAGCTGGGATTTCTTGCAATTACCTTTTTCTTTGCAGGTATTAATTATCAGTGAGTTTTTTCTGCAACAAAATAACAAAACAGGTATAACAGAGAAGCACATCCCAATATTTATTAGGGTACAGGCACACTGTCGTGCATCAAACACGGAGCGTGATTGATGCACGACAGTAATGCAAGTGCAGTGCTAGTTTGGTGCTAGTGTGGTGCGAGTGTGGTGCGTGTGGTGAGTGTGCCTGGCTGTATGTAAGTGTATGTGGTGCGAGTGTGAGGTGTGAGTGCGTGTGTGTTGTTTTTTTTCTCTGTTGTCCATGGTCTTGATGGACCACGGAACAGCATTAGTGCTGCTCGCCTGTATAATTCCTGCTATCCGACATACACTTGAACCTGGTTTACAGAATAATTAACCCATTCAGACACATGATGTCATGTCACCATGTATCCGGGGTGGGGGAGGCCAACCCCTGGGCAGATGGTGTCATGACACCAGCGTCTGATTAACCCCTTAATCACCGGGTTAAAAACCCCCTCGGTAGCACAGTGCAGAATGAAGTCCTGAGCAGCCAACATGGTAAAAACATGTCAAATCAAGCTGATAAGTGTAACTTTGCAAAAAATAATAAATTATACATACAATACTGCTTCACTGCTGCTGTCACAGCAATAAAACATTAGTGTAACAGTATGGGGACTGCGGGGGGCCAATGATTTTGACAGCACACGGCTGCGACTCTCGCACCATGTGCTGTATGGGTGCGAGCTAGACTCTCACCCATATACTTTTAATGGCCCCTCGCGCGAGGCAATCGCGGTGCAATCGCAGCATGCTGCGATAGCACTCGGATTGCTCTCGCAAAGCGAGTTTAATGCCAGAAACTCGCATTAATGTGACCTGTATCATTGAAAGATACAGGTCCGAGTTTAATGCGAGTTTTTCTCGCTTTAAACTCGCACGAGTTCAACGCCAGTGTGCCTCCAAACTTACCCTGATTCTGTAATTTTTTTAAATATCTCACATGGTGTTCTGGGCTTGACACAAACACCAGCCCTTTGTGGATTCTGTCACCATTTCAGGTTTGCAGAGAACTTAGAGCGTAAAGGCCACGTTACACACACAGATATCTGTTCAGATATTGTTTGCAGATCTCTGGTTGCAGTGAAATCATGGACACATTGCTCCATTTTGTGGCTGTGTACAAATGTAACAATGTGTCCATGATTTCACTGCAACCAGAGATCTGTGACCAATATCTGAACAGATATCTGTGTGTGTAACGTGGCCTTAAATGTCATTTCATGGAGAAAAAATAAAAAAAAAACACTACTGCACCTGTTGTTAATGATGGTTCACATAGAAGCTAAAATAATGCTTTTTCGTGCCATATGACTTATTTTCTCAAATTTTTCCGTGCTCTTTTAAAAACTGCATTTTATGGCTGTGTGGGCATGGCCAGCAACTGATGGGGAGCAGTGTAATGTGAGGGCAAGAGAGATCCTGAGCAAGTGGGGAGCCAGCATTAAAGGTGTTAACATCGATCGTGACTTAGCAGAGAAGGAGCCAGATGACAGATCAGAAGCTTGTGCCAAGGAAAAAGGAGTTGCAGTGATCCTGACATTCTGACATTGCTCTGCAACTGTGCTGTAGTCCGAGATAATCTGATACATTGTCTCCTCACTAGCTGCAGTCAGCAGTGTAGGCCCCGCCCCTTTCCCTTATATGGTTACATGCCCCATATTCAGTGTGAAGACGGATCTGACTGATAATGAACATATGTCTGCTTCACATATGGCATAGTGGGGACATCTTGTGGAAGGTTTATGAATGTTTTTTTACCAGAATTCAAAATTACTTGCTCTACATTATTATTAAATAAAAATTTAAACAGCGGTTACACTTTAAGGTGAGAAAAATATCTGCCACAAGCCACCTTTTAGTAAGTACTCTCTTCTAAGAACTCATCTTAGGGCATAGTGAGTGTCAAGGAAGTAATAGAAAAAAAAATTCTTCTGCTATGTTCAATCCCAATTTTTGAATCATTTCTTTGGATCAGAACCTTCTTCAAAAAAAAACATTTTGAAAACTCTTCCTACTCATATTAATAGAAAATCTACTTTTCATCTCATATGAGGAGTTTCTGACCTTTTTTTTTCTTGAAAGGGTTTTGAAAATCGCATGGTATAAAACAAACAAAGTGCATGTTCCTTTTTTACAGCATATTCAGAAGAAAACACGTGGATCCTGTACTTCACTATTGTTTGTTTTATTTTTAATGACATGTTAAATTTACTCTACATGACAAAAGAATCATGGCAGCACACAACGTTACCAGCTTTATAAAATCTAAACTTGATTTCTCTTCAATCCTTGTGTTCAAATAATTTTTATTCGAGTTTCAATAAATCAAGTACAAAGTATAATAATCAAATAGAGTCGTACAGCAAACTGATAAGAAGTAGAGAAGTCAAAGGTATAATATGAAGAGATTACCTTATTACAATCAATTTCATCAAATACAGAACACAATGAAAGTAAACAGGGAAACAAAGAATTACACATCTCCAAATAATACTTTGGGAAGTAATTATGAAATAGTATAACTAAAGGCAATCAATACTAAGGACCAAGAATCTCAAGCTAAATCAAGTTATGAAGAACTGCTCTTCAGCAGATAAACATAAGGGAGAGAGGAAAGGAAATGAAGGGGGGGAAAGGTAGCTATAGACACTTACTATAGTACAAGCTATAGACAATGAGTCCATCATACAGTCCAGTGGTGAAGCCTAGAGAAAGTTATCTGGGGGGACTTTGGCTGACTTTAAGAACGGAGATGGAAATTTTATATTCCACAATGCCCATTTCTTCTGATATTTGGTTTGTAGGCCATTTCTAATAGCGAATGAATATTCAAAAGAATTATGAGATGCAATTCTGTCTATGACATCCTGTATAGATGGGACTGTAGACTCTCTCCAAAGTGAGGCAATCATAGTTTTTCTGATCATCATAATGGGAGACCCAGACAATGGGGTTTAGGGCGCTGCCCTCCGGAGGTCACACTAGGTACTACAAGTTTGTAGCACCGCCTCCTCCGCTTATAAACCCCCACCGTAGGAGACATCCTCAGTTTTTAACTTAGTGTGCTCGGAGGATCACGCTTTGCTTGCACTTCACTGCATTCTCACAGCTTACGTGATGGCGTATGAAGACAAGGTAAAATGGTCCCGCTCGGGACCCCCGACAGCCTCCCCGCTCACCCTCTGCGGAACACGCTGGTGGAGGTACCGGAGGGCTTTTAGCCTGGACACTTCAGTGTTCTCCCGGTACGCTGTCGCGCTCCTTTCCTTTCCATCCCTCCATGGAGGCTCTGGTAAGGGGGAGCCTGGAGCCTTGCACAGCTCCGCTCCGTCCGAGGCCTCCCTAAATGGTGCTTACAGACCGGACGGAGCCAGCCCAGTCCGAGGCCTCCCTAAATGGTGCTTACACTCCGGACTGGTGCTGTACCCCCGTCCGAGGCCTCCCTAAAGGTGCTTACAGACCGGACCGGCACTGAGGCACCTGGTGTGTCTCCTGTGTGCCTGGGGGTAGTGTCTGTCACTGTGGTGTCATGACACTCAGACCGCGCGGTTACCCTCGGGTCCGCGGTTCTGGCGGTGACCCTGTGCTGGGGTCTCCCTGGCTGACCGCCCTGTGTATCACAGGGGCTGAGGCTGTAGACTGCGGGTGTTTTTATGTGTACATGCAGTCTGAGAGTGTGTGTGGTGATATTCACACTCTTTTCCCGCGCTGCGGGCTCCGGCACCTCCATTGCTGAGGCAGTCTGGAGGAGGAGGAGGCAGCCCTTATGGTGACATCACCGCTGGGCGTGTTGTGTGTTCTTCCCGCGTGTTCCTGGCTCCGCCCACATCTTCACTGTCGGCGGCCATCTTCTCCCTCGCTTCCCGGCTGGGATCTGGCTGCAGCGCGTGTCTGCACTTGCAAGGGAGACCGGAACTCGCGGAGGTCACACACACACACCGCTTCCTCCTACCGCTTTACTGCGGTCGGTAAGCCACCGGGATTCCCGGTTTGTTTGTGAACTTTGGCTTATATTCCCCTCACTGTGGAGATGTCCTCAGTTGGGAAGCATGCTGCTAAGGCGGCGGTGGTCTCCAGTGCCTGTGTTACATGCAACGGGACACTGGTGGAGGGGTCCTGCAATAACTGCGGACGCCCAGAGGCCCGGTCTGCTACTACTGAGTCTGCAAATCCGGGATTATACCCTGAGGTTCAGGTGATCCCAGGGCCATGGGAAACGCAGAATGAGATCAATGAATCTCTGCTGTCCCAGATGTCCTCCATGTCGCAAACCCTGGAGGCACTGCATAGGAGACTGGAGAACCCAGCTACTCCTCCTAGTTACCCCCGGGTGTCTCTTACTTCTGCTGTAAGACCCCCTAAGCGAGCCCGTGAGGCTTCTCCTGAGCTCCAGACTCTTTCTGAGGAGGAGCGTTCCTCTGATGGTGAGGAAGATGATGGGGGTTCTACTCTTGGGTCTATGTCTGAACCTCCAGATGGGGTGGAGGACCTGGTGTCCTCCATCAATGAGACATTGCGTCTTGTCACTCCTCCTGAGGAGGTGACTGTACACCCCAAGGAGATCTATCAATGGCTGCGGCCAGAGGCTAGACCAAGTGGCTCCTTCATGGACCACACTAATTTCGGAAGGGTGATTAAAGCTCCCAGGTTGCATCCTGGGCGGCGTTATGTCCGTAAAACTAAGGACAATCGCTTTCCCTTTCCCCAGGAGGCGCTCCAGGAATGGTCGCAGTCTCCCAAGGTGGATGCTTCCATGACTAGGATTGCTGCGCGCTCCTTGTTTTCTGCCTCTGATAGCTCCTCGTTGAAGGATGCTACTGATAGACAGGTCGAGCAACTCGCCAAGTCTTCCTATGAGGCTGTGGGGTCTTCGTTTGCCCCTAATTTTGCCGCGGTCTGGACCCTACAAGCGATTACTATCTGTTTGGATGGTATCACTGATCTAGCTAGGTCCAGTCCAGAGGTCCTGGCTCTCACTGAGAGAGCAAGGGCCTATGCGGACTATGCCAGGACGGCATCTTTGGAAACTGCCACTCACTCTGCTGTGGCCTCGGCCAATGCAATTGCGATCCGCAGGCTGTTGTGGCTGCGTCTTTGGGACTCAGATGCCACATCTAAGAAGATTTTACAAAATCTTCCGTTCGCTGGTGACAGGCTTTTTGGCACCGAACTGGACAAATTGATAAAGGATTCTGCTGAGTCTAAGATCCCGCAGAATAAGCCTAAGCCACGGTACACCGTGAAAAGGAACCCTAAGCAGTGGTCCTTTCGCTCCGGTTCACAGTCATCAACGGCGTCCACTCGCTCAGACCGAGGGGGCAAGCCTGCTACTCAGTGGCGTTCCAAGAGTCGTCAGAAGAAGCCGGCGGGGGCAGCGGCTGCCACCCCCAAGCCCGCCTCGACATGACTCGCTCTCTCATCCTGCCTCCCCACAGGTGGGGGGCCGCCTGTCCCGCTTTCAGGACAAGTGGCTTCTTCACATTCAAGATCAGTGGGTTCGAGACGTTGTCTCGAGAGGTTACAGGATAGAGCTGACGTCACAACCAATACCCCGATTCCATCGGTCGGTTCCATCTCCAGAAAAGGCTCAGGCTTTTCACCTGGTGTTGGAGGGACTCCGCAGAGACGGAGTGGTGGTCCCTGTGCCCACGGAAGAGAGGTTCAGGGGTTTTTACTCCAACCTCTTTATTGTCCCAAAGAAGGACGGCTCTTTTCGCCCGGTTTTGGACCTCAAGTTGTTCAACCGTCACGTGTTGGTTCGGAAGTTCCGCATGGAATCCCTGCGCTCAGTGATCGCAGCTGTGTCACAAGGAGACTTCCTAGCGTCCATCGATATCAGGGACGCTTACCTTCACGTCCCCATTGCACCAGCTCATCAGCGCTGGTTGAGATTCGCAGTGGGGGAAGAGCACTTCCAATTTGTGGCACTGCCATTCGGGCTAGCCTCAGCACCACGGGTGTTCACAAAGGTGATGGCCTCCATGATGGCTCTCCTGCATGCGCAGGGACACGCCGTCATACCCTATTTGGACGACCTGTTGGTCAGGGCGCCATCGGAAGACCTTTGTCGGGTGAGCCTGGAGGTGACCATGAAGTCCCTGGAACGGTTCGGGTGGCTTATCAACATTCAAAAGTCGACCCTGGTTCCGACCCAGTCATTGACATATCTGGGCATGGACTTCCACACGGACTCGGCCCTGGTGTCCCTACCTCAAGCCAAGCAGCTTGCGATCCAATCAGGAGTGCAGAATGTCCTCCTGTCTCCACAGTCATCCCTACGGGTATTGATGAGACTGGTGGGTCGCATGGTAGCGGCGATAGAGGCGGTGCCGTTCGCACAGTTTCGCCTCCGTCCTCTCCAGCTGGAGATTCTTCGCAGATGGGACAAGAGGACGGTCTCTCTGAATCGGCTGGTGACACTGTCACAACCAACCAGGGACTCTCTACAGTGGTGGCTCCAGCCACATCACCTGTCACAGGGCCGGTCCTTCCTAAAACCGTCATGGTTAGTGGTGACCACCGACGCCAGTCTGAAGGGCTGGGGGGCGGTGTTCTTGCACCACAGGGCTCAAGGCCTCTGGACTCAGTCGGAGTCGGCGTTGCAGATCAACGTGCTGGAGATCAAGGCGGTCTATCTGGCGCTACTGGCGTTTCAGAAATTCCTGTCAGGACAGCCCATTCGGGTACAGTCCGACAATGCGACGGCCGTCGCCTACATAAATCATCAGGGAGGGACCAGAAGTGCTCAGGCCCTCGCCGAAGTCCACCGCATTCTACTCTGGGTGGAGGAAAACGGCTGCCTGATCTCCGCAGTTCACATCCCAGGGGTCGAGAACTGGGAGGCCGACTATCTGAGCCGACAGGGGATGGACGCCGGAGAGTGGTCCCTACATCCAGACGTCTTCCGGGACATCTGCGGCAGGTGGGGCACTCCGGACGTGGATCTGATGGCCTCACGGCTGAATCATCAGGTGCCCCAATACATGGCGAGATCTTGGGATCCCCAGTCTCTGGGGGCGGACGCCCTGATCCTGAGCTGGTCCAGCTTTCAGCTGCCATATGTGTTTCCGCCTCTGGCTCTGATTCCCAGGGTCCTGTGGAAGATCAGGACAGAATGCAGAGTGGCCATTCTAGTGGCTCCAGATTGGCCCAGGAGGTCTTGGTACCCGGACCTGTGGCAACTGTCAGGCGGACACCGGTGGGCTCTTCCAGAGCGCGCAGATCTTCTCGCGCAAGGCCCATTCTTCCACCTCAATTCCAGGGCCCTCAGATTGACTGCATGGCTCTTGAGGCCTGGCTGCTGACATCCAGAGGCTTCTCTCCCACAGTGGTTGCCACCATGAATCGGGCAAGGAAACCTGTTTCCAGGAAGATATACCACAGAACGTGGAAAATCTTTTTCTCCTGGTGTGCCTCGGGTGGTCACTCACCGTGGCCGTTGTCTATCCCGACATTGTTGGCCTTCCTACAGTCGGGTTTGGAGTTGGGATTATCCCTTGGCTCTCTGAAAGGTCAAGTATCAGCACTTTCCGTGCTATTTGACAGGCGCTTGGCGCTCCTCCCGAAGGTCCGCCAATTTCTGCAGGGGGTGTCTCGGGTGGTTCCGCCCTACAGGCGGCCCCTGGACCCTTGGGACCTCAACATGGTCCTGGCGGCACTGCAGAAACCGCCGTTTGAGCCACTGAGAGACATCTCTCTCTCTCGTCTGTCCCAGAAGGTAGTCTTTCTGGTGGCGATTACGTCTCTGAGAAGGGTCTCAGAATTGGCTGCACTTTCGTGCAAGTCACCCTTTCTGGTGGTTCACCAGGACAAGGTGGTGTTGCGCCCACGGCCTGAATTTTTGCCGAAGGTGGTTTCAACATTCCACTTGAACCAGGAGATTGTTCTCCCATCATTTTGCCCCGCTCCCGTTCATCAGGTTGAGCGCGACCTACATACTCTGGATCTCGTGAGAGCTGTACGCATTTATGTGTCCAGGACCGCCTCCTTTAGGAGTTCGGATTCCTTATTTGTCCTCACGATGGGTCGCTGTAAGGGGTCCGCGGCTTCAAAGTCGACCTTGGCCAGATGGATCAAGGCTCCCATTCAGGAGGCTTACCGGGCTTCTGGTTTGCCTCTCCCGGTGGGTTTGAAGGCACACTCTACTAGAGCTGTAGGTGCCTCTTGGGCCTTGCGACATCGAGCTTCTGCTCTACAGGTGTGTCAAGCGGCCACTTGGTCCAGCCTGCACACTTTCTCTAAGCACTATATGGTGCATGCCCATGCCTCTGCGGATGCGAGTTTGGGCAGGCGGGTTCTCCAGGCGGCGGTTGCCCACCTTTAAAAGGGAACCATGTGTTATCCGTCTTGTTGAGGAACTCTTCCCGCCCTGGGGTATTGCTTTAGGACATCCCCATTGTCTGGGTCTCCCATTATGATGATCAGAAAAAAGAGAATTTTGTTTACGTACCGTAAATTCTTTTTTCTTGAATCATCAATGGGAGACCCAGCACCCACCCAGTTGTTCCGTTGCATGTTTGCATTTGATCTGTTCTCTGTTGAGACAGTGTTTCCGGGTTGTTACACCGTCTGTGCACGGCATTCTTCCCGATGTTTCGGGTGTGGTTTATTTCTCCTCGCAGCTTATGGACTAAACTGAGGATGTCTCCTACGGTGGGGGTTTATAAGCGGAGGAGGCGGTGCTACAAACTTGTAGTACCTAGTGTGACCTCCGGAGGGCAGCGCCCTAAACCCCATTGTCTGGGTCTCCCATTGATGATTCAAGAAAAAAGAATTTACGGTACGTAAACAAAATTCTCTTTTTTGCTGTTAAAAGAATATGAATCGTAAGTGGCCTTATACGTTTTGGAAGAGAATCCAACCCAACCAAAAGCAACACTATCTCAGGAGATAGAAGAACCTCAATTCCAGAAATATCTTTAATTAGATGCCTTATGTCTCTCCAAAATTTTTTAAGGAATTGACATCCCCAGAACACATGAGTCAGATCAGCAGTTTGGTTACAGTTCCTCCAGCACATCGGGAGTTGAGTGAATTAAACTTATTTAGCTTCAACAGAGTAAGATACCATCTTGAATACAATTTAAATTGGGTCTCAATAAGGGAGATGCACGGTACCTGTGTATACATATGATCAAAGGACTTGCCAAGTTGTTCAGTATTTATACAGATGTTCAGGTCTTTCTCCCATGCTACTACATTTGAAGATTTCACATAGACCGAATCTAGGTTAATGTCCTGATATATGTTTTTCAACTTCCACAAAAAGGTACTCTGCGGGAACTTCAAAAGTTGTGTCACATTGTGAGGAAGAGAGAATACCAGTTTATGGCTCAACAGAATGCGATGAATCTCCTCCCAGGTTTTAACTTCTATGTCTTCCAGACCATAAGTGTTTTGTAGGACCGCAAAGGGAATCAACCCTCCTCTGCCATCCAAGATGTTAGATATAAAACCAATCCCATGGTCTTTCCAGGATTTAAGTTTCAGGTTTGCAGAAATATAGTCTAATATATCAATTGGGATCCAAGTAGGTGGATGAGGTTGAAAGCTTTTCAATGATTTGGAAACAAACACTCTCCAGGATTGAATAGAGGCTTTCACTAACGTTTCTTTCGGAAGAGGTTTGTTTTTATCACAAAGGAAGGAAAGAAGCTGTGGACCAAGGCCTCCCTTTAGCATATTTTTATCTTCAAGAGTAAGCCAACTTGGTCTATCGCCTGTCTCCCACCATGATTGACTCAGTTTTATGATAGTGGAGTGATGATATGCGATGAGGTTGGGAACAGCCAGACCTCCTCTAGACCTCCCTTTCTCCAGGGTAGTCTTAGCCACTCTTGGTTTTTTCTTATCCCAAATGAATCTCGTCAGTTGAGTTTGTAATTTTGCCATCCATTGTCTGGACACAGGTAGGGGTACAGAACGAAAAATATAGAGAAGTTTCGGTAAGATAAACATTTTAAATGAGTTTATTCTTCCCAACCATGAAATATCAATTTTGGAAATATGAAGAACATCGTCCTGAATGACTTTGTAGATATAATTAAGATTAACGTCTACAATGTTAGATAGGGATTTGGTCAAATAAATACCTAAATATTTTATAGATTCTTTTTCCCACGAGAGAGAGTGTTCGCGTTTTAACAAGTCAAGGAGGTCCTGATCTATATTTAAGTGTAACACCTGAGTCTTTTTCAAATTGATCTTATAATGGGAAATTCGAGAAAATTTATCAATTGTGTCAAGGAGATATCGTAAAGAATTTATGGGATCAGTCAAAGTTACCAGGATATCGTCAGCAAATAAACTAGTCTTAAATTGTCTCATAGAAATGGGAATGCCTTTTATCAAAGGATGAGTACGTATTTTTTCCGCTAACGGCTCAATAAAGAGAGAAGGGGAAAGGGGACAACCTTGACGTGTACCATTCGTTAGCAAGATGTCTTTTGAAAAAAAGTTATTTGTTATGATTTTCGCACTCGGATTAGAATAAAGTGAATGAATTAAGTTAGTTATATTACCCCCAAAGCCAAACCTCCTCAAAACCTCAAAGAGGAACCCCAGTGGACCCTGTCGAACGCTTTCTCCGCATCGACAGCGACCACTAGGGTTGGAGTCCCAGTTCTCTCTATAAAATCTATTAAATTTAATGCCCGTCTCGTAGCATCCGATGTTCCCCTTCCCTGAACGAAACCCACTTGATCCCCGTGAAGGAGTGTCGAGATAACTTGTTTTAGTCTGTTATTTAAAGTTTTACTAATAATTTTTAGATCTGAATTCAGGAGCGATATGGGTCTATAGTTAGCTACATTCTCAGTGTCACCCTTATCTTTTGAGTTAACAGTAATCACTGCTTCTTGCATTTCCTTGGGAAGACTACTCTGGTCAGTAGTGAGGAAATTGATTAACCTAGTTAAATATGGGACAAGGATATCTTTAAAGGCAATATAGTATTCGTTCTGTAACCCGTCAGGCCCGGGAGACTTAAATTTCTTTAGGGACGCAATAGTATCAGAGATTTCAGCTTCAGTGTAGGGTAAGTTTAGGAATTTTAACTGGTCAGATGTCAAAGAAGGAAGTTGAATAGAGTCTAAAAACGAAGCCATTTCCACAGCACAGGGATCAACTTCCCCGGGCTCCTTTCCTAAGTTATATAACTTCTTGTAATAAACTTCAAAGGCATCTGAAATTTCCGCAGGGGATTTGACTATAGAATTAGGTTTATTCCTGATCTGTAGAATTCTCATTTTGGCCCTTCGTATTTTTATCAATTTGGCAAATAGTTTGGAGGGTTTGTTGGTACAATGATAAAAATTAGATTTAGTAATGTGGGAAACCTTATCAAATGCCGCAGTTAAAAGGGATTTTAGTTCAATCCTCAATTTAAGAATGTCACCAAAGATGGAATTTTTCTTGGTCCGAATCACCTCCGATTCCAAGTCTTTAATCTTACTTATGATGGAAGCCGTATCTTTAGTTAATTTTCTTTTTAGGAGAGAATTTAATTGAATTAGATGACCTCTAATCAGTGCCTTATGGGCAGTCCATAAAGTTGGAATAGGCATATCTCCCAAATCATTTTCTTTAAAGTAATATTGTAATATACTTTGAATTTTGGATTTATAATCTGGATGGTGGTATAGAAAAGAATTTGCTCTCCAGAGTTTCCGCCCACTATAAGAAGCCCCATCTTTAGTAACGAAGATTATCGGAGAGTGATCCCACCAAGATCTAGGAAGTATTTCTATTGATTTAATCTTCTGCAAGGAATTGATATCTGTCAAAACTAGATCTATCCTAGCAAAGGATTTATGCGAGTCAGAAAAATTAGTAAATTCTATATATGATGAGTTTATGCATCGGAATGCATCATAGAATTCCTCCTGGTTAAATAATGGATCAAGCTGGACATTGGTATTCCTGGCTTTATTGGATGAGTCAAACATAGCATTAGGAACCGCGTTAAAGTCCCCAAAAATGAAAAGGTTGCCTTTCTTATGATCATGGATAGTCCTGAACAGTTTTTTTAAAAATGAAATTTGACTTTTGTTAGGAGCGTATAAATTCACAAGTGTGTGAGGAGTATCATTTATTTTACATATCAGGATAAGGTATCGGCCCTCATCATCTCTATGGACCTCAAGTTCTTCAAATTTAAGAGTATCCCTAATCAAAATGGCAACTCCAGATTTTTTTTTCTTGTTAGAGGAGAAATAGATATGAGGAAATAGTTTATTCGTAAACTTTGGTGGATTTTCTAGGCAAAATTTAGTTACCTGAAGTCCTGCCAAATCAATTTTATGTCTCGCAAGTTCTTTCCATACATGGAACCTTTTTTGAGGGGTATTTAACCCATAGACATTTAGTGAAAGGTATCTGGTGGTCATTGTCTCAATGAAGAATTAAAAATGTATGTAAGCTAGCTGCAATGAAAGTATGAAGCTGAGGAAGTGTGAGGGAGAGGGAAAGGAGAGAATTAGGAGGGAAACTAAACTACTACAGGTAGGTAAAGAAACAAACTATTAAATGAAGTAAACTATAACACAGAATGTAACTAGTAATAAGAACTATGTAAGTATCAATACTATAAGGAAGGGTTCAAGGGAACCGTTATTCAACTTCCTGCAAGGCTAATGTTTTGGCCATTGTGCCTAATTGGACCTTAAATCTTTAAAGTGTCAAACAGAGCTACTTAAGACCCGTCAAGTATAAGTTAGATGTAAATTTCTCAAAACTTTCAGTCCCTCAGACTTATCTTCAATAACAAAAGATTTCTGTTTGTATGTAAAAATAACACTAGTGGTCGGATGACCCCATCTGTACAAGATCTCCTTAGCACGTAGAATGTCCGTTACAGGCTTCAAAGATTTCCTCTTCAGCATCGTGTCTTTAGAAATATCTGTGAAGATTTTAATCCCGTCGTAAGGTGGAGGTAGGGATTTATTATCTCTTAAGAAAGTTGTCACTTTATCTCTGGTTTGATAGAAGCTAAATGTAGCTATCACATCCCCCGGGACATCGTCCGAAAGATGCGAGGGCCTTGGCAATCTATGGGCTCTTTCTATAAAATACTCCATATTTTCCAGTGAGGGAGCAATTTTTCTAGTGAGAGATTTCACGTAATTAAAGGAAATCAACCACCCCAAATGACCCCCCCGCACTGTTAATATGTGTCCCTACACCCAGCACACACATTTGGGGCAATCGTTTTTGCTAAAAAAAACTGTTTAGTAGAAGCTAAGATATAGCTTTATGAAGTTTAATAAATTCTGACGAATGGGTGTTACCTAGCTTGTCCTCGTGCAGTGTTCGTGCCTGTCAGCCTCCTCTCCCCCCCTCCCTTCAGTGAAGTCCTTCTGTGCAAGCCGAAAATGAAAGGGGGCGGGGCTCCGGCATGCCGCGATTTAGCCCCGCCCCTTGCATGACGAGGCTAGGCTCTTAGAAGGTGAGAGGGGCGTGCATAATTTACCAGGCAGCAGCAGACAGGCGGGGCATTTTCGGCTTGCACAGAAGGGCTTCACTGAAGGGAGGGGGAAAGAGGAGGCTGACAGGCACGAACACTGCAGGAGGACAAAGCTAGGTAACACCCATTCGTCAGAATTTATTAAACTTCATAAAGCTATATCTTAGCTTCTACTAAACAGTTTTTTTAGCAAAAACAATTGCCCCAAATGTATGTGCTGGGTGTAGGGACACATATTAACAGTCCGGGGGGGTCATTTGGGGTGGTTGGTTCCCTTTAATCAAGTTATCCTGCTTTATCTTTTCGGGAATTCCTCTAAATTTCAGGTTATTCCTGCGGTCCCGGTCCTCTCTATCTGCTAACCTATCCTTCAGAACTTTAATTTCATTAGTCACCCTTCTTGAGATTGTCTAGAGTCAATGCACTCCGTTTTTAATTCCTCAATGGCTTTCTCTGTTTTTTCTGTTCTGGAAACTATCGAGGCCACCGAATGTTTAATCTCATCAATGTCGTCTCTCAAAGATTTTTTAAAATCAGCAAATACTTTAACCAAGAAATCTCTATCTGATAGTTGTCCATCGTCAAGGTTGGAGAGAGGATCTGTGTCTTTCCTTGAGGTCTTCATTCTTTGTCTCACCGGGCTCTTGGTTTGAGGGTCTCGAGCTGAGTCATAATCTTCCCGAAAATTAGAGCCATCATGTGATCTGGATATAGTTTCCATTTCTTTTCTTTTTGAGTTTGCCTGGGTAGATTCATAAATCATAGGTGTGGATTTCCATTCTTCTGAACTATTCTCCACTGGTAAGGAATCTTTACTGCCACTTTGTGACTGGTTACTATGGTAGGCCGAGGAAGGCATAGTGTTCGCACTCTGTGGACTAGCCTCCACCAGTTCACCAGTGGAATTTTTGGAAGTAACGTTTGGTTTAGGTTTGGGAGACATTAGGACTAGTATACCGTATAAATTGAGGTATATAAATTAAGAAATTAAGAATATCAAAGTATGTATAGTAAGTCTCTATAGCCAGCTCCAGTAAACTATATTGAGCCAAAAACAATTACAATTAGGTAATAGACTTCCACAATACTAGAGACAAGGAACAGAAATGAAGTACAATTATCTGTAAATACGGACTCAGAGTATAAAGTAAATAGCTCTCTCCCCCAATTAGAAGATGAAAAGATCACCCACCCAAGACCCAACAACTACCACCCAAACTACCTTTATCCACAAGAAACAGAGTCAAACATCAATATGCAGATCAATATAAAGGTGTACCCCAACAGCACATCCCCATAAAAGAATAGCTGTTTAGTTGACTCCTCGACACCGGAAACCGTCTACGAAGCTCGGATACGTTGGAGGCCCGCCGACCCAGCTTGATTGAAGAGATCCCTCCCAGGAGTGGTCGGATCGTGTAGAAACCTCAGACAACAGGATCCTTCTACGTAGCTCGGATACGTTGGAGGCTCGCCGACCCCGCTTGATTGAAGAAGTCCTTCTTGGAGATGTAGTAGCACGCAAAGATGGAAGAAGTTATAAGGCAACAGCTTGCAAAAAACAAATGAGTAGCAAAAAAGAGTCTCCTGAAGTCTCAGTGTAACACTAGGACTAGAAAGGTTATATATCTCCCCTTCAGACTCATGAATTGTCCAATATGTAGAATGGTATTATCCCCACCCTACGCAAGTATGTAACTAAGCAAGGAGCATCCAAAATAGTATGACCAGATAGTCTATGAAGAAGGCTGCAGGGATGTCTCAGTCTAGTCACTTATATTAAATCTCAATCAGGACAGCAGCTCATCTTTTAGTAGATCCCCCACGCCTCCTGTACCTGTCACTGTTGCTTTCCAAATGCATATGAGGGAAAATTTACCTCAGAGGTCCAGATCTTACAGTGAGTAAAATCCGTTTGTGTAGTAAATTGGCATCCTCCGGGAAAGCCGCAATCAGCAAATCAAAGATGGCGTCTCCACTACTCCCCTGAGAGAGAAATGGCAGTTTTCCTCACAGAATAGCAGAAAATGGTCTAAGAACAAACTTAATAGACCAAAACAATAAAATCTCCAAAAACTAATGAGAGAAGTGAATAAAAAAGCCCATGTCAGAGATAGCATAGGCTCTATATTGAAAATAAAGCAGAATAAGATATTGATAAATATATCACCAAGACAAGATCTTCTGGTCCAGAAAGACGAAGTCTAATATTACTTCAGTAAACTGTGACCTGTGTTGTCAATTTCAGATGATTTATGGGTGACAGGAGTATTATTATGAAGCATTCAGTGATCACAAAATGGCGCCACCTTCACTCTCATGTGAGGAAAAAAAAAAAATAAACAAACAAACAAATAGACTTCAGGCAGTGTCTTGAGGTAAAAATCATTACAAATTCAGCCGAATAAAGGTAAAAGCCAGTATAATTTCAGAATTACGACCTGAAATGTCAATTCCTGACTTTTAACAGACAACAGGAGGATATTATTATGAGGTGACCAGTAGTCTTAAAATGGAGTCTCCATCACTCCTCTGAGGGGCCAGATTTCAAGGTGTCCTGAGGTGAATTCCTCTCAGAATTGATGTCAAAAGGGTTCAAATGAAGCCCAAAGATTAGATCTTACAGGTTTTGTCGCTTTGATGAGACAATTTGCCTTTAAAAAGGCAAAAATTCCCAGTAGCTTGTCTGTGGGCACAGGACCTCAGGGATCCACGTCCTCACATGCTGCTGCAGGCCACGCCTCTCTCTCTTCAATTCTTGATCTGTTATGTTATGTTGTAATAACTCTAGAATGGTTCAACATCTCCCAGTGATTCTGAGATTGTTTTTTTGTGACACATTATACTTTATGCTAGTGGTAAGTTTAGGTCGCCATGTTTTGCGTTACAGTGCCTTGAAAAAGTATTCATACTTTGCAAACTACCGTATATACTCGTGTATAAGCCGAGCTTTTCAGCCCAAAATTTGGGCTGAAAAGTCTCCCCCTCGGCTTATACACGGGTCAATACGTAGGCTGCGTGGTGGGGGCTGGAGGAGGCGGGGGGAGGCTGCTGTATGAGCGGCCCCGTCACTGCTTCCCCCTGTCAATCAGCGGCAGGGGGAAGCAGTGCATATATGCCCCCAAATGCTGGCACTCTCCCCCCTTGTAAGGGCCCCCCCCCGCTGCGTATCTTACCATCCGGTCTTCTGCACAGCGCCGCTCCTCGTGCTCCATTCTTCATGCTCCCGTCCTGCTACATCCGGGATCCCCCGCCGTCGCAGGTATATGACGTCATCGTGCCACGGTCGGGGATCCCAGGTGCAGCGAGGACGAGCATGGAGAACGGAGTCACCGAGGAGCGGCGCTGTGCAGAAGACCGGATGGTAAGATAAGCAGCGGGGGGCCCTTACAAGGGGGCGAGTGCCAGCATTTGGGGCTGCTATATACCCCCCGGGGCCTGCTGTATACTACCACATGGGGCTGTATATACCTCGGGCTGTTGTATACTACTACTGGGGCTGCTGTATACTACCACTGGGCTGTATATACCTCTGGGCTGCTGTATACTACCACTGGGGCTGTATATACCTCTGGGGCTGCTTGTATACTACCACTGGGCTGCTGTATACTACCACTGGGGCTGTATATACCTTTGGGGCTGCTGTATACTACCACTGGGCTGTATATTACCTCTGGGGCTGCTGTATACTACACTGGGCTGTATTATACCTCTGGGGCTGCTGTATACTACCACTGGGGCTGCTGTATACTACCACTGGGGCTGTATATACCTTTGGCGCTGCTGTATACTACCACTGGGGCTGTATATACCTCTGGGCTGCTGTATACTACCACTGGGGCTGTATATACCTCTGGGGCTGCTGTATACTACCACTGGGGCTGTATATACCTCTGGGGCTGTTGTATACTACCACTGGGCTGTATATACCTCTGGGGCTGCTGTATACTACCGCTGGGGCTGTATATACCTCTGGGGCTGCTGTATACTACCACTGGGGCTGGTGTATACTACCACTGGGGCTGTATATACCTCTGGGCTGCTGTATACTACACTGGGGCTGTATATACCTCTAAGGCTGCTGTATACTACCACTGGGGCTGTATATACCTCTTGGGCTGCTGTATACTACCACTGGGGCTGCTGTATACTACCACTGGGGCTGTATATACCTCTGGGGCTGCTGTATACTACCACTGGGGCTGTATATACCTCTGGGGCTGTTGTATACTACCACTGGGCTGTATATACCTCTGGGGCTGCTGTATACTACCACTGGGCTGTATATACCTCTTGGGCTCTGTATACTACCACTGGGGCTGCTGTATACTACCACTGGGGCTGTATATACCTCTGGGGCTGCTGTATACTACCACTGGGGCTGCTGTATACTACCACTGGGGCTGCTGTATACTACCACTGGGTCTGCTGTATACACCTCTGGGGCTGCTGTATACTACCACTGGGGCTGTATATACCTCTGGGGCTGCTGTATACTACCACTGGGGCTGCTGTATATACCTCTGGGATGCTGTATACTAACCACTGGGGCTGCTGCTGTATATACCACTGCGGCTGCTGCTGTATATACCACTGGGGCTTCTGCTATATATACCACTGGGGCTGCTGCTGTATACTACCACTGGGGCTGCTGTATATACCTCTGGGGCTGCTGTATACCACACTGCTGGGGGCTGTATACCTGTGCTGGGGTCCACCCTCGGCTTATACACGAGTCAATAGGTTTTCCCAGGTTTTGGGGGCAAAAGTAGGGGGGTTGGCTTATACACGGGTCGGCTTATACACGAGTATATACGGTAACTTAAATGTACCATATTGTATTGGGATTTTATGTGATACACCAACACAAAAAAGCAAGTGATGTATTTATGAAGTGTAAAGTAAATGATAAATGGTGTCCGAAATATTTAAAAAGATATAAATCTGAAAATTGTGACGTGCATATGTATTCTGAACCCCCCTTCCCGGGTCAAAACTTTGCAGGATCACATTTTGCTGCAACTATTGCTGCAAGTCTTTTGTGATATGTCACTTCCACTTTTGTGATTTGCACATCTGCAGGCTTACATGTTTGCCCATTCTTCTTTGCTAAATAGCTCTAGCTCAGTGAGATTGGATGGAGTCATCAGTGAGCAGCAATTTTCAAGTCTTGTCACAGATTCTCATTGGGATTTAGGTCTGGACTGCAACTTGGCACACAAATACATGAATATCTTTTAAAAATGGGTTGTCCGGGCTTTTTGTATAATATGTGTATCTAGGCTTCAAAATGCTGACAGTTTGTAATTTACACCCTGTCAGCATTTTACACTGTTACCTAGATATCAACATTTTCAGTGTGTAGATGAGCAGCATCAGCCATGCACCAGGAGCTAGCTTGTTTTAGAGCCTGGGTGTAAACGTTACTACTTATCGTTTCTTGTTGTTTACACCCAGATACTTACAAGCACGCCCCTCCCCCATTAGTCTCCAGCATGCCTAGCCGTCCTAGACTCCAACAAGCATGCCCCTCCCCCTTAGTCTCCAGCATGCCTAGCCGCCCCAGACTCCAACAAGCATGCCCCTCCCAGTTGCCTACAGGTCCGCCCCCCACCGTCTCCAATATGACCACCTACCCCTATTTACCTATGTAAACTCTGAATTGCACTGAGCAGTCATTTCCTTCTTTCTGAGATAATGTGCTGAATCCACAGCTGTGTGAAGGAGATGACTGCTGAGTGCACTGTGCTGTATGACTTGCATCAAATATTTTGGATATCTTTCCACAAGCTTCCCACAATAGTTGGTAGGAAATTGGGCCCATTCCTCCTGACAGAACTGGTGTAACCTTGCCATGTTTGCAGGTCGCCTTGCTCGCACCTGCCTTTTCAGCTTTGCCCAAAAATTTTCAATAGGATTGTATCAGGGCTTTGTGAAGTCCATTCAGCAACATTGGTTTTATTATCCTTAAGCCACTTTGTAACCAGTTTGGCAATATGCTTTGGGTCATTGTCCATTTAAAAGACCATTTCAATGTAAGTTTTTACTTCCTGGCTGATGTCTTGAAATGTTGCTTCAGAATTGCCACACAATCTTTTTTCCTCATGGTGCCATCTATTTTGTGAAGTGCACCAGTCCCTCCTGCAGCAAAACAACCCCACAACATGATGCTACCACACCCATGTTTCACAGTTGGCATGGTGTTAGGCTTCCAAGCTTCTCCCTTTTTCCTCCAAATGTAGCAATGGTCATTATGGCCAAGCAGTTCAATATTAGTTTTGTCAAACTACAGGACATGTCTCCAAAAATATAGGTTCCTGTGTGCATTTACAAAAAATAAAATATGGCTTTTTTATGTTTCTTTTGGAGTAATGGATTCTTCCTGTCAGAGTGGCCTTTCAGCTGACATTGATACAGTACGAGTTTCACTTTTATAATGATATAATCTTACCAGCTTCCGTCATCATCTTCGCAAGGTCTTTTGCTTTTGTTCTTGGCTTGATATGCCCATATCAGACCAAAGCATGTTCATCTCTGGGACACAGAAGCCATCTCCTTCCTGAGCGGTATGATTGCTGGACATTCACATCTTGTTTGTACTTGCATATAATTGTTTGTACAGATGAACGAGGCATCTTCAGATATCTGAAAGTTGCACCCAAGGATGAACCAGACTTGTTCAAGTCCATCATTCTCTTCCTGATATCTTGGCAAATTTCTTAACACTTTCCAATGATACTATACAAAGAACCAGTGTGTTTCAGGTGTGCATTAAAATACATTCACAGGTGTGTCTCTAATTAACTCAGATGTTGCTAATACACCTATCAGAAGCTTTCAAACACATGACATCATCATATGGGCTGTCCCAAAATGTTCAAAGGCATAGTAATCTTATTGTATGTAAACTTGTGACTTTGCAGAAAGTAATAAAAATGCCTTAAAACATTCTCTCTCATTATTCTAGCATTTGGCAAATATTAATAATTATGGTAATTCTAGTTGACTTAAAATGGGAAAGATTTATTTTGATTTCAAGTCAGATAGTGAGAAAAACATGCATATGTGTCCTTTTATATAGTGTATGTCTACTTCTGGTTTCAACTATATAACAGGGAAACAAAGGACATACCGTATATAATCGAGTATAAGCCAAGCCAAGGCCCCTAATTTTACCCCAAAAACTGGGGAAACCTATTGACTCAAATATAAGCCTAGGGTGGGAAGTTCAGCAGACCGCTATCCTGATATAAAACCCCTCATCACTGATATATAGCCCCCATCACTGGTATATAGCCCCCATCACTGGTATATAGCCTGCATTACTGGTATATAGCCCACATCACTGGTATATAGCCCACATCATTGGTATATGGCCCCCATAACTGGTATATAGAATCCCCATAAAGGTACCTTCACACACAGCAATTTTGCTAGGCAATTTCACTGGCAATTTGCTGGTTGCAGTGAAATCATGGACACATTGTTCCATTTGTTCACAGCAACAAAATAGAAGAATGTGTCCATGATTTCACTGCAACCAGCAAATTGCCAGTGACATTTCCTAGCAATATTGCCGCGTGTGACGGTACCTTTACTGGTATATATCCGCATTACTGTATATAGCACCCCCATCACTGGTGCATAGCCCCCCATCATTGCATATAACCCTCATTATTGCACCCCCCCCTATCACTTGTATATAGTCTCCCAATCCTGGTATACGTTGCCCCCATCATTGCACATACCCCCGCCCAATCACTTGTATACAGGGCCTCCATCATTGCACACAGACCCCCGTCCCTGGTATACAAGGCCCCCCAGCATTGTACACCCCCATCACAACATATGCCCCCCTTGCTGCCGCACACTATAAAATAATAAACTAATCTCACCTATCCAACGATTCTCTCCCGGCTCCCTGCGTCCTCTCTCTAGTCTTCCTGCTTCTAAAGTCATATGACCAGGGCTAATGGCGATGACGTCACCGCGGTGCCGATCACATGACTTTAGAAGCAGGAAGTCGGAGGGAGGACGCAGGAAGCCGAGAGAGAATTGTCGGATAGGTGAGAACAGTTTATTATTTTATAGTGAGCGGCCAGGGGGCATATATTGTGTGGGGGTGTACAATGCTGGGGGCATATACTGTGATGGGGGGGGGGGACAGTAATATAATATGCTCTGCTCCCCCTGCCGCTGATGAAGAGGGGGATGCAGTGCATATTCATTACACTAATGAGCGGCCCCACGTAACCTCTCCGCTCACTCTGTAGCTTCCCCCCGCATCCTCCAGTCCCCGGTCACCTTCCCCCCCACCTCAGCAACTGTATGACTCCAGTATAAGCCAAGGAGGGCACTTTTCAACACAATTTTTGTGCTGAAAATCATAGCTTATACTCGAGTATATACAGTATATAGATATGTATATAGGACCCACTGTTTACAATTTGTGTGAAAGGAATGATCTATTCCTCTAGGGAACTGATGGACATACATGGATATGTATACAGGACAAAGATAATCCAGATGCAAGCAATCTTCTGCACCTACAAAAAGAAAGAAAAATACATGGTGTATGGTCTAGTTGCCCCCTTTATTGGGGAAGGATGGATGGGGTAGTGTCCCAATAATCAAAGATTATGCGTTTTGCTTATTAACCTATCTTCTGTTCCGACTAGGGATTAACCCATTATGTGCTGCTATAGGATGAACAAGAAAAAAATATAAAGGCTTCTGGTGGCTGTATCTACAGCACTTACAAAATTGCCTTGGGAGCAGAAGTGTCCAGATGACCCCAATATTCACCACCTGATTGGTCCACCTGAAAGACAATAAAAGAAAACGGTCGCCATATTGGCGCACCCAAGTAATGTGCCAATATACAGTCCGAACACTGTCGCAGTCTTCCGGGTCCTCTTCCGCTTCTGCCACCACCTCTTTTTTCTCCACAGCCATTCGAGCCCCTGCTGCATCGCCTGGGAGCCCTGTGCATGCAGCCGCCATGTTTGGAGCACCACTACTGCGCATGACAGTGAACACACATGGCGGTGGCGTGAATGCACATGCGCCCAACATATTTGTACACGCTGTCATGCGCAGTAGCGGTGCGGGTGTCCAAACATGGCAGCCACAATCTCCCATGAGCACATAACATATCACATTTCCACAGGTCCTTCACAATGACTAATCCAATCGACGCTGAGTTTCGCTTCCTCCTGTACTGATCACATGGCGTTGACATCATCACGGGTCCTTCACCTCTTATCTCCTGGATATTGGAGATATCCCTGTGGGAGCTAGAGGACTTCTGATGACATCACTGTCATGACCAGGCAGCTGAGCTCAGGAGACAAGAGGGGAAGAACCTGTGATGATGTCACCGCCATATGATCAGTACAGGAGCACAGCTCAGCAGTGATTGAATTAGTCTTGGTAAAGGATATGTGGAGATTGTCATGTGACATAAAGGGGTGGAGCTTAGAGACAGCACAGGGTGACAAAGCACAGAGGGGAGCGTGCACATGGGCAGAGACAGCGCACAGAGGGAGAGAGCGCACAAGGGGAAGAGAGAGTGCACAGGAGGGCAGAGACAGCACATGGGAAGAGAGCGCACTAGTGAAATAGAACACACAGAAGGAAGTGAGAGCACACAGTGGGCAGGGGCAGAGACACAGCAGAGAGGCCAGAGAGAGCGCAACGGGGAAGAAAGAGTGCACAGGGGGCAGAGAGAGTGCACAAGAGAGCTCAAAGGAGAGAGCACAGAGGGGAGAGAGACCGCGCACAGAGGGAATAGCTTATGGGGAGGGAGGGAGAGTGCATGGGAATGAGAGAGACAGCACACAGGGGGAGACAGGTCAAAGGAGAAAGCACAAAGGTAAGAAGACAGCAAGGGTAGAGAGACAGCACATGGGGCAGACACAGAACGGACAGGGGGGAGAGAAGACCGCTGCCCCCAGCACCACAGAGCTCACCCCCATCATGAAATCACCGCCCTCCTGATGCAATAGCATCGAGCACCCATCTATTATATAATATAGAGCAGGGGCGGGGAACCATTTTTCTGCCGGGGGCCATTTGGAAATTTCTACAATACTTCGGGGCCGCACAAAATTATCAACTTGAAAATGACCCTCTATAGTTAAACAATTCACCCCTACTGTGGTAGCTGGAGCTGCTTCTCTTTGGCGTGGGTGATATTAGTCATGTTGCTTCTCAACTGCTTTTCCAGGTTTGCTAGAACCCTAGACATCACAGGAGAGGCTGGAAGCATATACCTCACTGGGGAAGCCGAGGCTGGGACATAGAGATCATAGGAGAGGCTGGGGGAATATACCTCACTGGGTGAGGCCAAGGCTGGGGCATAGAGACCACTGAAGAGCTGGATTTAAAGGGCAGACAGTCGGCAAAACGTGTCCGCCAACCTGAGCACTGCGGTCCCCAGGAATCTGCCCAGGGGCCGCAAAAAAGTCATTGAGGGCCGCATTCTGCCCTGGGGCCTGAGGTTCCCCACCCCTGATATAGAGGATGCTGCTGGGCTAGCTCCTTATAGAGGCTGAGGGCTGTATATTGTGCATACACAACACTATACTATACACTGGTCCACACTATAAGGAAACATTATATGCAGACATACTGTAATACAAGATATAGTGTGGATTAGTGATGAGCGAGTACTAAAATGCTGGGGTGCTCGAAGCTCGGGCCGAGCATCCCGAGATACTCGTGTACTCGGCCCGAGTACCGAGCCCAATGTTATCCTATGGGAGACCCGAGTATTTTTATGAAATGACTGCCGGCAGCATGTAGAAACCCTAAAAATGTCACAAAAGTCTCAGAAGAGTGCTCAAATGACATGGCAACACCATGGGGAAGACCCCTGGAAGCATTTCTCACTCAAAAGTCACAGCTGTGAACAATCTTGTCCGAGTTTTACGGAGTCACCAGAAAACCTTCCAAAATGACACCAAAATAAATATTCAGGGTGGAAATGTTAAGGGCACATACCCAATAGTGAGATACATCTGGTGTATGTTACTTTTTGTGATTACATGAAAGATTTTACGTGAAAACATTGTGCGGCACTCCGATGTCCCTGAGAATAGAGGTACTTGAAGGCCTCTTGACATAATGTGCCCATTTTGAGGAACTGGGTCTATTGTAGTATTTTCCTTTGCCAGGGCAGTCTAAAGTTGGGAGGTTCACCAATGCCCCTGGATAGAGACGTGCATGAGGGCCTGTAAACCTGAAGTGCCCATTGTAAGGAAGTGGGTGTATTGTAGTATAGCCCTTTGACAGGGCAGCCAAAAATTGGGAGGCTCCATATTGTCCCTGGATAGAGACATGCATAAGGGCCTGTAAACCTGAAGTGGGTGTATTGTAGTATAGCCTTTGGCCAGGGCAGCCAAAAATTGGGAGGCTCCACATTGTCCCTGGATAGAGACGTGCAGGAGGGCCTGTAAACCTGAAGTGGGTGTATTGTAGTATAGCCCTTTGGCAGGGCAGCCAAAAATTGGGAGGCTCCACATTGTTCCTGGATAGAGACGTGCAGGAGGGCCTGTAAACCTGAAGTGGGAGTATTGTAGTATAGCCCTTTGGCAGGGCAGCCAAAAATTGGGAGGCTCCACATTGTTCCTGGATAGAGACGTGCAGGAGGGCCTGTAAACCTGAAGTGGGTGTATTGTAGTATAGCCCTTTGGCAGGGTAGCCAAAAATTGGGAGGCTCCACATTGTCCCTGGATAGAGACGTGCATGAGGGCCTCAAAACATTTTTCCCATTGAAAAGGAGCAGGTATCCTGTCGTTGTAATGCCCATTCAAAAAGAATGGGCGTAAAAATTTACCACTGGGGGTATACCTGAAACAACAGCCTAACTATTGTAACGGTCATCATGGTGGCACATGAGGAGAAGGAGGAGCAGTCCAGCGATTTGCCAAGGAAGAGGAAGACGACGTGGTGGATGATCCAGTAGCTGACCCAACCTGGCAGGAGGATATGCAGAGCGAGGACAGCAGTGCACAGGGGGGGGAGGCGTAGCATCCCAACAGGCAGTACGAAGCAGGGTCGGGTCCGCAGGCAGAAGGCTGGCAACCGTTCCCCGGAACAACAACACGACACAAGGTGCCTGTGCAAATGTTAGGTCTTCCCGAGTCTGGCAGTTTTTTAAGTTGGCTCCAGATGACTCTAGTAAGGCCATTTGCAACACCTGCCATGCCAGCAGCAGCAGGGGTACGAAAACTAGCAGCCTGACCACCACCAGCATGATCAGGCACATGTCAGCCAAGCACCCGACTTTGTGGGAAGTACAACAGAGTCGAGGAGCGGTGCTTGCTGATGTCACTGCTACGTCTTCGCGTGTTGTGCGTGCGAGCCAATCCCCTGTACATGCTGGCCGCGAACAAGCCTCCGGCCCTGCACCTGAAGTTGCCCACGCACAAATAACCCCACCATTAAGCACGTCCTTGTCCCAGCGCAGCGTTCAATTATCCATTCAGCAAACCTTTGAACACAGGCGCAAATACGCTGCCAACGCCCCACATGCCACAGTCCTGAATTATCACATTTCGCGACTCATAGCGCTAGAAATGTTGCCTTTCCGGCTGGTGGAGACGGAAGCATTCCGCGACCTGATGGCGGCTGCTTTCCCACATTACTCGGTCCCCAGCCGCCACTATTTCTCCAGATGTGCCGTTCCCGCATTGCATAACCACGTGTCCAACAGCATCACACGTGCCCTGAACAACGCTGTTTCAGCCAAAGTCCACCTAACCACAGACACGTGGACAAGTGCTTGTGGGCAAGGCCGCTACATCTCCTTGACAAAACACTGGGTTAATATTGTGGAGGCTGGGACACAGTCTGAGCGAGGGACGGAACACGTCCTTCCCACAGCAAGGATAGCAGGCCCTACCTCTGTCAGGGTTTCACCGACACTCTACAGCTCCGGAATGTCATGCTCTTCAGCCTCCTCCTCCTCCTCCTGCGCATCCTCATCCACTGTACCCTCCACACCAGTCCCAAGCTGGAAGCACTGCAGCACTGCCTCTGCGAAGCGGCAACAGGCTGTGCTGAAGCTAGTCTGCATAGGTGACAAACCCCACAATGCAGAAGAGGTGTGGACAGCTCTGAAACAGCAGGCAGATCACTGGCTCACACCTCTGAACCTAAAGCCAGGAAAGGTCGTGTGTGACAATGTCCGGAACCTGGTGGCAGCTTTGAGGCGAGGCCAGCTGACGCATGTTCCCATGCGTGGGCCATGTGCTCAACCTGGTGGTTCAGAGGTTTCTAAAGTCATGCCCAGAGCTGTCTGAACAGCTGGTAAAAGTTCACCGTCTGTCTGCACATTTTCGCAAGTCACCTGCTGCTTCAGCCGGCCTTGACGGCTTTCAGCGCCGTTTGCGTCTTCCGGCCCACAGACTGGTGTGTGATGTCCCCACGCGTTGAAATTCAACTCTGCACATGTTGGTCAGGATATGTGAGCAGAAGAGGGCAGTTGTGGACTACCTGCATCACCTAAGCCGTCGGGAAATGGGTCAAACTCCACACATAACACCTGAGGAGTGGAGATGGATGTCCGACCTATGTACCGTCCTCCAAAACTTTGAGGACTCCACCAAGATGGTGAGTGGCGATGACGCCATTATTAGCGTCACCATACCACTACTCTGCCTTCTAAAACGGTCTCTGCTGAAAAACAAAGAGGATGCATTGCAGGCCGAGAGCGATGACTTGGAGCAAGAAACAGTAGTGGGTGTGGGTGAAAACACACAGCCCAGCCTCATCTCATCACAACGTGCAGTGAAGGACTATGACGAGGAGGATGAAGACATGGAGCAACTCTCTGGCCAAATTGAGGATATGACATGCACACCAGTCATACCCTCGATTCTGCGTGGCTGGCCAGAGGACAGTGGAGATGAGGAGGAGGAGGAGGAGGACAGCATGTTCAGTCATCGTGTTGGTCTGGATACTGAAGTGATGGCTGTTAAGAGTCTGGCGCACATGGCTGACTTTATGGTAAGCTGCCTGGCTCGTGACCCTTGCGTTCACAACATCTTGGCCGACAATTAGTACTGGTTGGCAACACTGTTAGACCCACGCTACAAGGAGAACTTTATGTCTCTCATTCCTGAGGCGGAGAGGTCAGCCAAAATGCAGCATTTCCAGAAGGCCATAGTCACGGAAGTAGGCAAATCATTCCCCTCACAAAACGCTAGCGGCATAGGTCAGGAATCGGTGGACAACCAAGGCGTACGGCCGAGAGGGGCACAAGTCCAATCCACAAGAGGTAGGGGAACAGTCTTTACGATGTGGGACAGTTTTCTCAGCCCCTCACGTACCACAGCCCCTGAGGTGCGGGGTAGTGCCACAAGAAATTCTAAGTTTGGCCAGATGCTGAAGGAGTACCTTGCAGATCAAACAACTGTACTGCTAGATTCCTCTGTGCCTTACAATTATTGTGTCTCCAAGCTGGACACGTGGCATGAATTGGCTCTCTACGCCTTGGAAGTCCTGGCCTGCCCTGCCGCTAGCGTTTTGTCAGAGCGTGTTTTCAGAGCCGCAGGTGGAATAATTACTGATAAACGCACCCGCCTGTCAACTGAAAATGCTGACAGGCTGACTCTGATCAAGATGAACAAGGGTTGGATTGGGCCAGACTTCACCACACCACCAAAAAATGACAACTGAATTTAAATTTTGTTATGGGAATTTGCCATGTACCTCCACTCACCCATGGGTACACACTTCTGGACTTCCGAGTGTCCAAGTGTGGGATCAGTAATGTCCGTGGACGTGTACTCGGCCTGGTGGTAGGAAGGAGGATCAGGTTGGGAAATGTGCGGTGCAGTATCACGGCTACTGACACTTGACCGTGTGGAAGACAGGGTGTTTGTGGAGGTGCCAATCTGACTTGAAGCATTATCCGCTATCCAAGTAACAACCTGTTGACACTGGTGTTGGTTCAAGAGCAGTGTACTGCAGCGGGCCCCAAGAATTTGGGACAGGACGTGTGAGCGAGTAGATGTGCCCCTTTCTTGTTACGAAATTAGTGCTTGCACACGACCTCGGCCTCTGCCTGCACCACCATCACGTTCACTTCCTTGTTCCTTGCCAACGCCCTTGCGCATTTTGCTTGTATACAGCGACAACAGTCTGGTGACTGTAATGGTCACAGGAGAGTAGGATTTTAGTCCCTAACCTGTATTAAGGTAGTAAGTACACCAGTCTGGTGACTGTAATGGTCACAGGAGATTAGGATTTTAGTCCCTAACCTGTATCAAGGTAGTAAGTACACCAGTCTGGTGACTGTAATGGTCACAGGAGATTAGGATTTTAGTCCCTAACCTGTATTAAGGTAGTAAGTACACCAGTCTGGTGACTGTAATGGTCACAGGAGATTAGGATTTTAGTCCCTAACCTGTATCAAGGTAGTAAGTACATCAGTCTGGTGACTGTAATAGTCACAAGAGAGTAGGATTTTAGTCCCTAACCTGTATTAAGGTAGTAAGTACACCAGTCTGGTGACTGTAATAGTCACAGGAGATTAGGATTTTAGTCCCTAACCTGTATTAAGGTAGTAAGTACACCAGTCTGGTGACTGTAGGGGTCACAGGAGATTAGGATTTTAGTCCCTAACCTGTATCAAGGTAGTAAGTACACCAGTCTGGTGAATGTAAAGGTCACTGGAGATTAGGATTTTAGTCCCTAACCTGTATTAAGGTAGTAAGTACACCAGTCTGGTGACTGTAATGGTCACAGGAGAGTAGGATTTTAGTCCCTAACCTGTATCAAGGTAGTAAGTACACCAGTCTGGTGACTGTAATGGTCACAGGAGAGTAGGATTTTAGTCCCTAACCTGTATCAAGGTAGTAAGTTCAACAGTCTGGTGACTGTAATGGTCACAGGAGATTTGGATTTTAGTCCCTAACCTGGATCAAGGTAGTAAGTTCAACAGTCTGGTGACTGTTATGGTCACAGAAAAGCTTGGATTCCGATCTGTATCACCCTGCCTATATCCTCCTAGATTAGTCCTGAGAAGGACTGTTGTGGTCAGCAGCAGTTTGCAGCCCTGCTCCGGATCTACCTATGAGGGCCGCAAATCTGTCCCTAAGCAGCAGCAGACACTCTCCCTACACTCACTGTCTGGATGCCTGTGTGCAGAGCACAGCGCGGCCGGGTCTTATAAAGGCTCGGTCACGCTGTGCAGGCCAGCCAATCACTGCAATGCCACAACTAACAGGGCTGTGGCATTGCAGTGGTCTGCCAGCCAATCCCTGCACGTGGGCTGGCTCTCAAAAGAGCGCCAACATGCAGAGATGACGACCACGAGCACAGCACGAGTATCGCGAGATTACTCGGTGCTCGACGAGTAGCCCGAGTACAGTGATACTCGTGCGAGTACCGAGTAGTGGCGAGCATGCTCGCTCATCACTAGTGTGGATCTGTTTATACAGTATGGTGCTGTGTATGAGACAGGAACAGGAGCCGGAAGACAGACAAATACAGATCATTCTCACCCGTTGCAGACACCTCCGACTCTGAAGACAGAAGATTTAAGTCCTGCCACACTCAGCGGTGATTGGAGAATCTTCTCTTCACCAAAATAAAAAAAACTATTCCAGAATTGCTGTTTCAAGTTAATTCTGCATTCCAGAAATTGGAATAAAAAATTATTCCAAAATGATGTGACTGAAAATGATCTAAAAAAATTATAGCTATAACAATGATGCAAAAACATTTTTGTAAACAAAAATAGTTTTTCATGGTGTGTGATAGTAGCCAAACAAAACAATATATATAAATTATCGCTGTAATCACAATGACCCAAAGAATAAAGCTGCCTAATCACTTATATCACACAGTTGAGCGGTATAAAAAAATAAATGAAAACAATGATTGACCTGCTGTTGATTTATTCATTCTTTTTCCCAAAGAAAGGCACTACTCAAATTTATCCTGCACGCTACGCTGAGTGCTGACTCCAGGTTTAACATGTATTATCTCCGAAATATGTGATTCAGACCAAACCTCCAAGATAAAATTCACTATAATGAGACATATGGAGTCTTTTTGGACTGTGTCTTGTCCAGGGATCAAAGTCAGGGCTGTGATGTATTTGCTCAGCAGTGAGCACAGGATATACAGTTGTAGCCAAAAGTATTGACACCCCTGAGTATGAAATGACAGGCTGTACGTATGCTATCCACAAATGTTACCCAGATAGCACACTGACAGCACTTGTGTGACAGAATACATGACATAGATACAGGCCCCTTCCCCCCCCCCCCCCTTCCCCCAAAAAACGGCCTGCCTCACACGTCCACGGTTTGCACGGATGTGTGAAACAGGCCAGACAGAAATGTAAGAGAAAAACACAAAATTTTCATAAATCCTGTAATAAAGTAAATAACTTAAAAATATTAGTACCTTTAAAAAACAGGATACAGTCATGGCCAAAAGTATTGACACCCCTGCAATTCTGTCAGATAATACTCAGTTTCTTCCTGAAAATGATTGCAATCACAAATTCTTTGGCACTATTATCTTCATTTAATTTGTCTTCAATGAAAAAACACAAAAAGAATTGTCCTAAAGCCAAATTGGATATAATTCCACACCAAACAGTAAAAAGGGGGTAGACAAAAGTATTGGCACTGTTAGAAAAATCATGTGATGCTTCTCTAATTTGTGTAATTAACAGCACCTGTATCTTACCTGTGTAACCTAACAGGTGTTGGCAATAACTAAATCACATTTGCAGCCAGTTGACATGGATTAAAGTTGACTCAACCTCTGTCCTGCATCCTTGTGTGTACCACATTGAGCATGGAGAAAAGAAAGAAGACCAAAGAACTTCTGAGGACTTGAGAAACCAAATTGTGAAGACGCATGAGCAATCTCAAGGCTACAAGTCCATCTCCAAAGACCTGAATGTTCCTGTGTCTACCGTGCGCAGTGTCATCAAGACGTTTAAAGCCCATGGCACTGTGGCTAACCTCCCTAGATGTGGACGGAAAAGAAAAATTGATGATAGATTTCAATGCAAGATTGTGGGGATGGTGGATTAAGAACCTCGACTAACATCCAAACAAGTTCAAGCTGCCCTGCAGTCCGAGGATACAACTGTGTCAACCCGTACTATCCGTCGGCGTCTGAATGAAAAGGGACTGTATGGTAGGATACCCAGGAAGACCCCACTTCTTACCCCGAGACATAAAAAAGGCAGGCTGGAGTTTGCCAAAATTTACCTGAGAAAGCCTAAAGGTACTTTTACACGCGGCAACTTTTCTAGGAATTTCACTGGCAACTTACTGGTTGCAGTAAAATCATGGAGACATTGTTCCATTTGTACACAGCAACAAGATAGAACAATGTGTCCATGATTTCACTGCAACCAATAAGTTGCCAGTGAAATTCCTAGAAAGGTTGCCACGTGTAAAGGTACATTAAAACGTTTTGGAAGAATGTTCTCTGGTGAGATGAGACAAAAGTAGAGCTTTTTGGGCAAAGGCATCAACATAGAGTTTACAGAAGAAAAAAAGAGGCATTAAAAGAAAAGAACACGGTCCCTACAGTCAAACATGGCGGAGGTTCCCTGATGTTTTTGGGTTGCTTTGCTGCCTCTGGCACTGGACTGCTTGACCGTGAGCATGGCATTATGAAGTCTGAAGACTACCAACAAATTTTGCAGCATAATGTAGGGCGAAGTGTGAGAAAGCTGGGTCTCCCTCAGAGGTCATGGGTCTTCCAGCAGGACAATCACCCAAAACACATTCAAGAAAGCACTAGAAAATGGTTTGAGAGAAAGCACTGGAGACTTCTACGGTGGCCAGCAATGAGTCCAGACCTGAATCCATAGAAGACCTGTGGAGAGATCTAAAAAGGGCAGTTTGGAGAAGGCACCCTTCAAATATCAGGGACCTGGAGCAGTTTGCCAAAGAAGAATGGTCTAAAATTCCAGCAGAGCATTGTAAGAAACTCATTGATGGTTACCGGAAGCGGTTGATCGCAGTTATTTTGGCTAAATGTTGTGCAACCAAGTATTAGGCTGAGGGTGCCAATACTTTTGTCTGGCCCATTTTTGGAGTTTTGTGTGAAATGATCAATATTTTGCTTTTTGCTCCATTCTCTTTTGTGTTTTTTAATTTAAGACAAATTAATTGAAGATAATAATACCAAAGAATGTGTGATTGCAATCATTTTCAGAAGAAACTGAGTATTATCTGACAGAATTGCAGGGTGTCAATACTTTTGGCCACAACTGTATGTGATCCAAAATGTCATGTAAAATATTCCCCCAAAAAAGATTCAACTTATTCCACAAAAAAAATCAAGTCCTCACTCAGGTCTGACATCTGTCAATGGATATATAGGGTTTTCACGCTACTGGTGACACAAAGCCTCTGGAAAAGCACCATGGCTCCCCCAAAGAAATCCAGTAAAATGTGTGCTCCCAAATACAAATACCCCCTTCCTTCTGAGCCCCACAGTGTATTTAAAAGTACATTTAGCATCCACATGTTTGGCATTACTGTAGTGAGGAGAGCTCTCCAGAAGCGAGAGCTGGGCACAATCTATGGGCACTACAATGTACTAGGCACTATAATGGCAAACTTGCAATTTTCACTCAACAACATCCATTGCTGCTGGTTTCTGGAAAATGCCCATGGAGTCAAAATTGTCACTATACCTGTGGATGAATTCTCAGAGAGGTGTATTTCTGAATTAAGATCAGTTCAGGGGGATTCTGCTCTTCTGGCATTCAGGGATTCGGAATATAGGGTCTACAAGCTTCTCTAGAATAATCTGTGCTCCAAGGAGTCAAGTCGCACTCCTTCCCTCCCAAGTCTCGCTGTGTGGCCAAGCAGTACTGTACAGCAATATGTGGGGTATTGTCACACACAGAAATTGTGCGACACATTTTGGTGCAAATGTTCACCCAAGGTACATGCACTACATTGTGTGGCGCACTACAAGGGCTTAGTCACAATTTTTAGTTCTGCAAATTCACTGCATTTGACTCCATGGTTTTCCAGACACAAAATGATGCCTTTGAATATTGATTGTCCTATCTACATCCCACACTGTTCCATTGATCTCTGTATGTAGGCTATTCTTTGAAAACCCATAATACAGCTACAATAAATTATTAACCCAGCATGGAACAACTACTTTTTCAAAAGCAGTGCTGTCAACCAAAAACGTCCATCTTATTTTACTCCTCATCAGATTTGCAGATGAAGATTTTCTTCTATCATTGTGTGACTGCAGCAGCTGTATTCACTATGTGCATATGATGGGGTTGTGACATGCACAGCCTATTCAGGATAAAAACCCCTTCCCCTCCCCATAACTTCCTTCACTCTATACTGGTTCCACCATCACTTGCCAGAACCTTGTGGTCCTTCCTTCGCACGGTAGTGCAGATCAAATACACACCGTCCTTTTGGGTTTAAGGTTGGAAGTGATCAGATTTTGGGAAAAAAAACAGAATGGGCTTGACCCCCATGATCTAGAAGACATAGTTACAGAAGAATTAGAGTCTAGGATTAAACATTAAGATAAAAAACAAACAAACATATAATTATAGATGTCTTCAGGAACAATGGCCATCAAGACGAGACTTGTCATCGAGACATCAGTAAGTCAAGATCAAATACATATTAAATAGCTTCTCCTGTTTGAAGATAAGGATACAAACATGATTGATTGCATTATTGCCAGATTTTGCAAAATAGTGTCCCCACATAGACAGTTTGTGTTACATACTTACGAGATGAGTGCGGTGAGTCAGTTATACATGTGCCTCTAGGGTCCTCATATAGAATATCTCAAATGATATCAGATAGAATCTAAAACATGTGATTGCAGCTGAATGACTAAAATATAAGTTATGTACCCAGCCAGGGAATTTATATTTATCAGTTATCTACAATCAGGTTATGGCTGATTTTATAAAGTCTGCAACACCTGAAGTCCCCTATACACCTCCCTGGTTCAACTGCACCCATTGCAGATTACACTAGACCTTTATCTATGACTAGCTGGGTGCCCGATGCACATGCATCGGGATTCTAGCAGAGCGAGTCTCTGACTCGCAATGGCCGCTTCGCGGCCAATGCTTCGCGCTGCTAAGGCGACTCGCCATGCCCGCTGAGCGGGCATAGCGAGTCGCCTTAGAACTGCTCGCAATGGCCGCTGCGCGGCCAATGCTTCGGGCGTATCCACTTGACCACGCTGACTCGCAGCGTGAGCGGACTCAAAAGGGGCAAAAAACCCATTCGTGATTATATAATAGACTAGCTGTGAGCCCGATGCAAATGCATCGGGTGCCTAGAATACTATACTTTGTATGAGGATTACCGCAAGCGCGCCGCAAGTGTAACGACTCGCTGGCGCCGACCAATTAGAAGCGCGGCTCAGGCAGCGACTCGCAATGGCCTCGCGGCCATTGCTCGCGCTACCTGACCGGTAAATCGTTAACTTTGAGGCCGAGCCTCTGGTTCGATTTTCTGCCAGCGACTCGCAATGGCCGCTTCGCGGCCATTGCTCGTACTCAGCCTGCGCGAGCAATGGCCTCGCGGCCATTGCTCGCGCAAGCCAGCGACTCGCATTGCTCGTACTCAGCGTGCGCGAGCAATGGCCTCGCGGCCATTGCTCGCGCAGGCCAGCGACTCGCATTGGCCGCTACGCGGCCAATGCTTCGCCATGCTGACGTCACAGAGTGACATAGCCACGGTATTTTCGTGGACCGACACGGAAGTGCCTACGGCAATTATATAGTAGATACTGTACATTGCATATGGAGGGGTGAGGAGAGCGGAGGCTGGAGGGGAGGGCAGAGGCTAGAGGGCAGAGCAGAGGCTGGAGGGCAGAGGCTGAAGGGCAGAGGCTGGAGGGCAGAGGCTGGAGGGGAGAGGCTGGAGGGCAGAGGCTGGAGGGCAGAGGCTGTAGGGGAGAGCGGAGGCTGGAGGGGAGAGGCTAAAGGGGAGAGCGGAGGTTGGAGGGCAGAGGCTGGAGGGGAGAGGCTGGAGGGCAGAGGCTGGAGGGGAGAGGGGAGGCTGGAGGGGAAAGGCTGGAGGGGAGAGCGGATGCTGGAGGGCAGAGGCTGGAGGCTGGAGGGCAGAGGCTGGAGGGGAGAGCGGTGGCTGGAGGGGAGAGCGGAGGCTGGAGGGGAAAGCGGAGGCTGGAGAGCAGAGCGGAGGCTGGAGGACAGAGCGGAGGCTGGAGGGCAGAGCGGAGGCTGGAGGGGAGAGCGGAGGCTGGAAGGGAGAGTGGAGGCTGGAGGGGAGAGCGGAGGCTGGAAAGGAGAGCGGAGGCTGGAGGGCAGAGCAGAGGCTGGAGGGGAGAGGCTGGAGGGCAGAGGCTGGAGGGCAGAGGCTGGATGGCAGAGGCTGGAGGGGAGAGCGGAGGTTGGAGGGCAGAGGCTGGAGGGGAGAGGCTGGAGGGCAGAGGCTGGAGGGCAGAGGCTGGAGGGGAGAGCGGAGGCTGGAGGGGAAAGGCTGGAGGGGAGAGCGGAGGCTGGAGGGCAGAGGCTGGAGGGGAGAGGCTGGAGGGGAGAGGGGAGAGCGGAGGCTGGAGGGGAGAGCGGAGGCTGGAGGGGAGAGCGGAGGCTGGAGGGGAGAGCGGAGGCTGGAGGGGAGAGGAGCGGAGGCTGGGAGGGAGAGCACAGGCTGGAGGGGAGAGCGGAGGCTGGAGGGGAGAGCGGAGGCTGGAGCGCAGAGGCGTAGCTGGCATGCTCCGGGCCCTGGGGCAAGATTAGCACCCAGGACCCCCATGTGAGGACCGGTGGGGGGTGCTGTCACACAGATGTGAGGGCCGGGGGGAGTGCAGACTCACCGCCACCGGCGTGCGTGTGCTGTAGGAGGAGAAGTTCCGTCCTCCCTCATCTCCGGGCGCACGGCGGGCGGCTGGTGTCAGCACGGGGCCCCCCAGGGGGTGGAGGCAATGGGCCCCTCATGCCGAGATGACAGCGGCGAGGGGTCTGTAGGAGGAGAGGAGGGGCGGGCAGAGCTGCCGGACAGGAAGTTCCGTCCTCCCTCCTCTCCGGGCGCACGGCGGGCGGCTGGTGTCAGCACGGGGCCCCCAGGGGGTGGAGGCAATGGGCCCCCAGTGGCGGGATGACAGCGGCGAGGGGTCGCAATGCCCGCGTAGCGGGCAATGCCTCACACGGCGTGGTGACGTCACAGTGTGACATAGCCACGGCGTGCTGGGGTCCGACAGAAACGTGCTACGGCAATTATATAGTAGATACTGACCCTATGGAGCAGTTTTATTACAATAAATAATATATTTTCATGTGCCATAAGGTAGTATCTCAGTCTCAGTCCCTAGTACATGATTAACCCATTTCGAGAGTGCGCTCCCACAAACCGCCGTGAATACATGGTGCTACGATCGTAAGGGTGTCAGCTATGTATCATACCTGACACCCTGCCTTAACATGCACCATCAGTGCTAGCACCAATTGCGGGAGTTTAAACCCTTTGATGCCAGTGACAGTGGCATCGATTTGCTTTCCAGATTGAGGGAGCTTTCTATCTGCTCCAATTGCCACAGCGCGATTGTGATCCAGTCGTGCCATTGGGCTCTATGTTAATCCCTGGCCGAATAATTGTCTCAGGTCCTCCTGGTATGGAAACCTGTAAGGTCCTGTGTGTGATCTAATGCCCTGCAGCGTAATCAGTGAGACAATCAACAAAACTTGAAATCACATCCTGGAACTAAGTTTACATTTTTTTTCAAAAATTGTAAAAAAAAACAAAACACAAATAAGAAAAAAAATGAAAAAAGAAAAATATGTATGTACATAAAACTAGACAAAAAATACATATATTTGGTATAATTGAAAATGGTATCTTGTCCCTCAAAAAAATAAGCCCCCGCTCAGCTCCATCTGCAGACAAATTAAAAAGCTGTAGCTCTAAGAATATAGCAATGCAAAAACAATTATTTTTTCTATAATATTGCTTTTATTGTGTAAAAGCGGCAAAACATAAATGTGGTATCAGCATAGTGTTTTTTTTCTGTGAAAAGGCAATGGTGTGAACATGTTCCTATTGCATTTGTACCAACTTGTGCTCTGGCTGATTTTATTGGTTTTTCTGTATTTTTTATTCTCTATACAAATGGAGTGGTGTGGTCCTTTCCTCTGAGCTAGAAAATTCATCTCTATAGCTCCCATGGCCAGGTTGCTGTAGTAAGAGTACTGCGTTTCTCTGACTTAACCCTGCTGTTGTGTTTGATCAAGAACGACTGATATTGAAGTTTTTTATTTTCTTTTTCATTTGTTTATGAGCAACCATGTTCACATACAGCATAATAATGCAACAGGTATTCAAATACAATACTTTAAATTAGGCCCTTTTCATATAAGCGTTTTTTTTAAATTGAGGCAGTTTTACCGCATCTGCCGCCTAACGGCAGCACTTGCGCCGTGCCCCATGCATTGTCTATGGGGCTTGCGGTCGGGTGCGCCAAGTGCGGTTCTGCTGGATGTGGCAAATCCATCAGTTGCGGCCGCAAAAAAAAACGCGGTCAGCAGCAGGGTTTTTGTTTCGCCGCCACAAGTGCCGAATCTGCCACATACAGCTGAGCCGCACTTGGCGCACCCGACCGCAAGCCCCATAGACAATGCATGGGGCTTGCTGCAAGTGCGGCCGTCAGGCGGCAGACACAGTAACAACGCTGATGTGAAAGGGGCCTTAGCTAAAATCAAGATTTTAATAGGTCCAGTCAAAAATAACTGGAACATTATAAGTGTATAGTAGACCCGAACAGAACAGCAGTGTTAATTCAAATTGATGTCACTAACACAAGGTAAAGTATTCAAGTAGGACTATCCCAATGGACACACCTTGTCGTGGTGGATGGTTTTTGCACTTTTTGATCAGTGTTATCTGTGTACAGTGTTGGACAAAAGTATTGACACCCCTGCAATTCTGTCAGATAATACTCAGTTTCTTCCTGAAAATGATTGCAATCACAAATTCTTTGGTATTATTATCTTCATTTAATTTGTCTTCAATGAAAAAACACAAAAGAGAATGAAGCAAAAAGCAAAACATTGATCATTTCACACAAAACTCCAAAAATGGGCCAGACAAAAGTATTGGCACCCTCAGCCTAATACTTGGTTGCACAACCTTTAGCCAAAATAACTGCGATCAACCGCTTCCGGTAACCATAAATGAGTTTCTTACAATGCTCTGCTGGAATTTTAGACCATTCTTCTTTGGCAAACTGCTCCCATTCCCTGATATTTGAAGGGTGCCTTCTCCAAACTGCCATTTTTAGATCTCTCCACAGGTGTTCTATAGGATTCAGGTCTGGACTCATTGCTGGACACCTTAGAAGTCTCCAGTGCTTTCTCTCAAACCATTTTCTAGTGCTTTTTGAAGTGTGTTATGGGTCATTGTCCTGCTGGAAGACCCATGACCTCTGAGGGAGACGCAACTTTCTCACACTGGGCTCTACATTATGCTGCAAAATTTGTTGGTAGTCTTCAGACTTCATAATGCCATGCACACGGTCAAGCAGTCCAGTGGCAGAGGCAGCAAAGCAACCCCAAAACATCAGGGAACCTCTGCCATGTTTGACTGTAGGGACCGTGTTCTTTTCTTTGAATGCCTCTTTTTTTCTCCTGTAAACTCTATGTTGATGCCTTTGCCCAAGAAGAGAGAACATTCTTCCAAAACGTTTTAGGCTTTCTCAGGTAAGTTTTGGCAAACTCCAGCCTGGCTTTTTTATGTCTCGGGGTAAGAAGTGGGATCTTCCTGGGTCTCCTACTATACAGTTCCTTTTCATTCAGACACCATCGGATAGTACGGGTTGACACTGTTGTACCCTCGGATTGCAGGGCGCTTGAACTTGTTTGGATGTTAGTCGAGGTTCTTTATCCACCATCCTCACAATCTTGCGTTGAAATCTCTCGTCAATTTTTCTTTTCCGTCCACATCTAGGGAGGTTAGCCACAGTGCCATGGGCTTTAAACTTCTTGATGACACTGTGCACGGTGGACACAGGAACATTCAGGTCTTTGGAGATTGACTTGCAGCCTTGAGATTGCTCATGCTTCCTCACAATGTGGTTTCTCAAGTCCTCAGACAGTTCTTTGGGCTTCTTTCTTTTCTCCATGCTCAATGTGGTACACACAAGGACACAGGACAGAGGTTGAGTCAACTTTAATCCATGTCAACTGGCTGCAAGTGTGATTTAGTTATTGCCAACACCTGTTAGGGGCCACAGGTAAGTTACAGGTGCTGTTAATTACACAAATTAGAGAAGCATCACATGATTTCTCTAACAGTGCCAATACTTTTGTCCACCCCCTTTTTTATGTTTGGTGTGGAATTATATCCAATTTGGCTTAAGGACAAATCTTTTTGTGTTTTTTTCATTGAAGAAAAATTAAATGAAGATAATAATACCAAAGAATTTGTGATTGCAATCATTTTAAGGAAGAAACTGAGTATTATCTGACAGAATTGCAGGGGTGTCAATACTTTTGGCCATGACTATATCCTGTTTTTTAAAGGTACTAATATTTTTAAGTTATTTACTTTATTATAGGATTTATGCTAATTTTGTGTTTTTCTCTAACATTTCTGTCTGGCCTGTTTCACACATCCGTGCAAACCGTGGACGTGTGAGGCAGGCCGTCTTTTGGGGGGCGGGGAAGGGGCCTGTATCTATGTCATGTATTCTGTCACACAAGTGCTGTCAGTGTGCTATCTGGGTAACATTTGTGGATAGCATACGTACAGCCTGTCATTTCATACTCACCTCCCTCCAGCGCTGCCTGTTCCTCTTTCTTACGGGTTCGCTGCATCTCTCAGTGAAGTGAATATTAGATGAGACTAATGAGAGGCCTTGGAAGTGAGAGGAACAGGCAGCGCTGGAGGGAGGCGAGTATAAATTTCTTTTTTTTTTTTAAGTTTTAAAATTTTGGCTCAGGTCTGTGCACACGGATGTCACATGGTGAACATCCATGTGCAGGACATTTTGGACCAAAATTGGTCTGTGGTGCAGGTAAAAAAAAACAGACATGTCGCCATGTGGAGCACATGGACACACGGTGCTTGCGGTACCATGGACATGTGAAGAGGCCATAGAATAACACTGCTGTCCATATGTCCGTGCCTCCGGTATGTATCGGCACGGATGTCTGAAACAGGCCTTAAGGTAAGAAAGTCCCACAATGGACACATAAATAACTTGAAAGTGGAAAAAAAGTAATTTCCAATCTACAGGGTGGGCCATCTATATGGATACATCTAAATAAAATGGGAATAAATGGTGATACCAACTTGAAATAACTTATAAATAAAGTTACGTTAAAACCAAGCACACCATTGTTTTTTTCTTATAAAATTCTCAATAAGTTTGATGTGTCACATGACCCTCTTCCTGCTGAAAAAAATAAAGTTGGACTTCAAAATGACCACCCTGGTCACCACCCATCTGGAAACGTTTCCCTCCTCCCATATAGTAATGTGCCACAAACAGGAAGTTGATATCACAAACCATTCCCATTTTATTTAGGTGCATCCATATAAATGGCCCACCCTTTATAGTCACACCACACTGGCCTTTGACTCGCATGAGTGCAATGCAAGAAAAATCTGACTTTGCACTCAAAAGCCTACGACTTCAAAATGGCCACCAACCATTCCCATTTTATTTAGGTGCATCCATATAGATGGCCCACCCTGTAAATTAACTGAAACAGCTAATGAAAATCAGACATTGCCTTTGAATTGTGGCTCAACAGAAAAATGATTTAAAGGGATCCTGTCACCCCCAAAACACCTCCTAAGGTATTAAAAGCTGTCCCTAGAGCATATTAACACTTACCCTACACTCCTTTTACCTCCTAAATGCACATAGTCAAAGTGAATAAAAACGTTACTATAGTACCTCATTACTGATGATAATGAGTGACTATGCTATTCATAGTCACTCATCCAGGCTGCCCCTCTTCTTCATATCACGCCTGAATAGGTGTGATCTACCGTGTTTCCCCGAAAGTAAGACCCTGTTTTACATTAAATTTACTCCCAAAAGTCCACCCTGTCTTACTTTCGGGGGAGGTCTTACATTGGCAAAATTCCCTGCAGCCTGCATCATCCCCTGCAGTCTGCATCATCCCCTGCAGCCTCCCCTTCAGTCTGCATCATCTCCTGCAGTCTGCATCATCCCCTGCAGTCTGCATCATCCCCTGTAGCCTCCCCTGCACCGTAGCCTCCCCTGTAGCCTCCCCTGTACCGCAGCCTCCCTGTACCGTAACCTCCCCTGCAGCCTCCCCTGTACCGTAGCCTCCCCTGTACCGTAGCCTCCCCTGTACCGCAGCCTCCCCTGTACCGTAGCCTCCCCTGTAGCCTCCCCTGTACCGTAGCCTCCCCTGCTACTTTTCCTCACTTTCGGTTTCCTCTGCGGTGCCAGTGACGAGTCTGCTGCACGAGACTGGCTGGTGACGTCGCGGCTGATTGGCCAATCAGCAGCGAGCCTGCAGGCCAGTGACGTCGCGGCTGATTGGCCAATCCCAGCTCGAGCTGATGGCCAATCAGCAGCGAGCCTGTGACGTGCAGGCGGATCGGCCAATCAGCATCGAGCTGAATCCGAGGCTGGACGCACGGCAGGCAGGGGCTGGCAGCCAATTACGGAGGCGGATCTCGGCCAGCACATGAGGAGGCTGGACGGAGGGGGCCTGACAGCGGCAGCGGCGGGACAGCGGCAGCAAGCTCCACAGTGACCCCACCATAGGCGGCCTTACATTCCCCACGACCCCCCCGAAAGTGGCCTTACAATCAGGGGGTGCCTTACATTGGAAACTCCTGGGCACCCCCTACCCTGCCTTACTTTCGGGGGGTCTTACTTTCGGGGAAACACGGTACATCACAGATTCAAATTGCCGCCTCCCCGCTCTCCCATTGCGTCCGGGCTTCAGTGTGGGGCTGTATGACGCGATCCGCGTCATTCCCGGCGCCGGGTGACGTATTTACACCCGCGCTGTCAGCTTCAAAATGCGCACTGCGCATGTGCATTTAGGAGATAAAAGGAGTGTAGGGTAAGTGTTAATATGCTCTAGGGACAGCTTTTAATAGTTTAGAGGTGTTTTGGGGGTGACAGGATCCCTTTAAAAAAAAAAAACACTAATTAAAATGGCCCAGACAAAAATGATGGTAGCCATAACTTAATATTTTGTAGAACCTTTTTGATGCAGTCATTGCAAACAAAGGATTTCCATAACTCTGAGGGCCGCTTCACACGGCAGCGTGATCCGGTCCGGTTCTGTCCGGGATGACCTGACAGCCGCGGACCGGATCTGCACACAGGACTGGGGGGCTATTATGCCCTCCGGTCCGGTTTGCAGCACACGCAGCTGTGGCCACTGACAGGTCAGGACCACGGCGCCCGCGGTCCTTACTTATCAGCAGCGGGAACTGCGTGCGCTGCACACCGGACCGGAGGGCATAATAGCACCCCAGTCCTGTGTGCAGATCCGGTCCGCGGCTGTCAGGGTCATCCCGGACAGAACCGGACCGGATCACGCCGCAGTGTGAAGCGGCCCTAAATGAGATTTCTGCACCTGTTCACAGGTATTTTGGCCCAGGCCTCATGGACAAACTGCTCCAGCTGCCTCAGCTGAAGGCGCCTTCTCCAGGCGGCATGTTTCAGCTCCTTCTACAGATGTTCAATAGGCTTTCAATCAGGGCTCCTAGGCTATTTCAGAATAGTACAATACTTTCCTGTTAGCCTTTCTTGAATGTTTTTAGCTGTTTCAGATCATTATTGCTTTAGAGGACCTATGACCTCTGACTCAGACCAAGCTTTAGGAAACAGCAGCACATTTCACCCCAGAATTCCTTGATAGTCTTGACATTACATTGTACCTAGTAGAAATTCAACTCATCCAGATGCAGCAAAGTAGCTCTAAAACATAAGCAAGCCTCCTCCATGTATCATAGTAGGTACAATGTTCTTTTCTTTGTATGCTTCATTTTTACATCTGTGAACATAGAGCTGATATAAGTAGAAACTTGATTCCAGCTCACCCAATTGCTCTATGCTCATCCACCTGGAGCTCAGACACCGGCCTCACCCTGGCCTCACATCACAGACAATAAAAAAAATTGGAGCCCGACTCAAAAGGACTGGATTTTTCAATTATTTTTTTTTCAAAATAAAGTGAAGTGCATACAAAAGAAAAATTTACATGGTTCACATGACCCAGTCAACATGTTTCGACTGCACTAAGCAGTCTTACTCATGACTCATGAGTGAGACTGCTTAGTGCTGTCAAAACGCGTCGACTGAGTCATGTCGACCATGTAAACTTTTCTTTTGTATGTACTTTACTTTCTTTTGAAGAAAAAAAAAAATACAGTCCTGTTGAGGCGGGCTCCAATTGTTCTATTGTATTAGAGTTGATACGACTTACCAAAAAGGTCCCATTATGTCTCACCTGTCAGGACATTCTTACAGAAGCTTTGTAGCTTGTCAATATGTATTTTGGCAATTTCCATTTTTCATTATGTGCTTTCAACAGTGGTGTATTTCATGGTAATCTTCCATAAAATCCACATTGGTCAAGACAGGGCCCATGAATGGATGATGTGATCAGACACTGATGTACCTTGACCTTGGGAGTTCACCTGTAATGTCTTTGGAAGTTGCTCAAGACACTTTGATTATAATCTTTATTAACCATATCTTCAATTTTCCTCTTGTGGCCACAGACACGGAAGCTGCCTACAGCCCTTTAGACCTTAAAAAGGGGTTGTTCAGTCTAAAACTGGTAATTCTGTGGTCACTCGATGTGACTGCAGACTTCTCAATCGCTTGCAGTGTGCACTGCGAGAATTCGCTGGTTGCTAAGCCTGTAACGGTCCGCAATTATGTGGTATGCATGTTCCTGGCAACAACACAACTAGTGGGCGCAGCAGGTGTGTCTAACTAGTGGGAGCTACCATCTAATTGATGCAGCCTTGCTTCTTACACTTGTATTGTGCAAAACCACGCCCTCTAGTCTGGGGACTCTGGCCAGGAATATGCATACTGCATAACTGCAGTCTATTCATTGTTTAGAAACCACAAATCCCTGCATCGCACAATCCAGGTGCTGGGAGAATTGATAAGTCTGCAGTCACAGAGGTCTCAGTTTAGACCGGTTAACCCCTTTAAACTTCTGACTATATGCAACTGCAGTAACTGGACCAGCCTGTTTGAGATGGTCCTTTAACATGTTTATCATTTATTTTTGGTCATCTAGGAAAAATCTCTCCTTCACTTTCTTTGGTCCATGTTCAGTATGGTACACATCATGACACCAAACAGCAAAGTGACTGCTTTTCATCCTCTAAGGACTCAGATACACTCTCAGAATTACATGCGAGGCTCTCGGAGAAGACTCGGAACAGGCTGGAGCAGTGACCCTGAACGGCCTCTCCCTGTTGGACGGGGGAATGCGATGCTGCACAGAAACACAAACAGCTGTCATTCCCCGTCCTGAGAGAGAGAGGCCGTTCAGGGTCGCTGCTCCAGCCTGTTCCGAGTCTCATCCGTTAAACTTGGAGAGTGTGTCCGAGCGCTAGAGCAGGGGCGGGGAACCATTTTTGTGCCGGGGGCCATTTGGAAATTTCTACAATCCTTCGGGGGCAAAATTATCAACTTGAAAATTACCCTCTATATTTGGTTAAACAATCAACTCACCCCTGCTGTGGTGGCTGGAGCTGCTTCTCTTTGGCGTGGGTGATATCATTCATGTTGCTTCTCAACTGCTTTTCCAGGTTTGCTAGAGCCCTAGACATCAAAGGAGCGGCTGGGGGCATATACCTTACCGGGGAGGCTGAGGCTGGGGCATAGAGATCACTGGAGAGCTGGATTAAAGGGCAGATAGTCAGCAAACCGCGTCTGCCAGCCTGAGCACTGCAGTCCCCAGGAATCAGCCCAGGGACCGCTACAAGGTCATTGAGAACCGCATTCTGCCCTGAGCCTGAGATGCCACACCCCTGCACTAAAGGGAACCTGTCACATAACAAAACATTATTAACCTGCAGGCATGTGGTTAATCCGCAGGTTAATAGTGTTCCAAACCTGCCTAGTGCCTGCACTCTGAACCTTGTTTCCAGGAGGAAATGTACTTTATTCTCCCCGACAGCTTTTGGGATTTCAGACGTAGGAGAGGCACCAGCATGGGTTCAGTCGCCGCTCTCCAACCATATTTCCCCCACGGACTGCAAGTTCTAATACTAAGGAGCTGTCAGTCAGTACTTAGAAAGCTAAACCTGTCCACACTACCGCTTTCTGTATACATTGTCTACTGCCAATGAGAGAAGTGGGCTGTGTTGTTGGACCAGGGCTGGTGTGTACTGTAGTCCAGGCAATTCCTACTAATATAGAGCAATGTTTCTACTGTAGTCCAGGCAATTCCTACTAATATAAAGCAATGTTTCTACTGTAGTCCAGGCAATTCCTACTAATATAGAGCAATGTTTTCTACGAATGTTTGTTCCACTCACAGAGAAACGACACAAAATAAAAGTTTTATTTTTCTCATCATTTACAACTTGAAAACTATTTTTCAGTCAAAGCAACACCCAACAGTGCTATCACCAAAGTGCATGCATAATATACCATATTCCCACTACCAACATTTCATATGTATTATTTCAAAGTAAAACACAATCCTCCTCTCCTACTCAGTTATAATAACATCGGCATCCAAAATCAAGCTCAATAAAGTTCAAAGGATAGACTCAAAGAACAAAGTGCATTAAAAGAGAATTGCTACTGTAAACGTACATATTCCACAGGTTTATATCTGCACATAAAACTTTCACGAACCTCATCTGTCCACAGTCACTGCTAGGGTGTCACTATGGACTTGTAACAAACTGTGGGTAAAGGTTTATGATCTGGGAAAGTAAGATGTATCTCTGCAAAAAATATATGCTTTATGGATTTTCTTGGAAATGTCAAGATTTGGGAGTTTCAGTGCTCATTGTGGAGGTTAAAAGTATTCTGTTAGGAGTAGAGTTAATGCAAAATGTTTTGTTATGAAGTCCACAGCAGAAATATATAGATGATGATACATAGGTTGTTTGCCCATAAAAAAATAATATCTGAAGCAGTTTTGTAAACTATGGCATGGTATTTTGCAGTGCTGGAAATTTTTATGGTCAAACCAAACGTCACTGAGTTTTTTTAGCGATTGTTCCCGATATATACTGCAAGCTTCCATGTATGAGTGCACTGCCTCCAACACAACACTGTTAATCTAATAAATGATCGCTCTCATAGAGCTGGACAGCTCTCGCAAACTTCCTTGGGAAGTATCACATCGTTGTAGCACATAGATCCCTCGCAGGGGGGGGTTGCTTGTTTAACCTATTGGAAGATCATGACTCAGAACAAGAAGCATTAATTTATCAGTAGTGTCAGAAGAGAGGAGAAGTTAAAAACATACATATGGTACAAAAGACTCGTTGCAGGTGTGCATCAGTTTCCAAGAAGTAGTAACAGCAGGTGCTGAAGAAAAACTGCATTCTGGTATTGCAAAGTGTCCAAACCTGCTCCCCACTGTGCCGCAGGGGACTGAATGTACTATGTAGGAGCAGCTACTTCTCTGTGAGACCAACTATCAGCTGTCCATGGCTGTAGGCAACAACAGCACATACCTTAAATATTATTTCCTCTCATTCTTTAAAAAGAAAAAAATACATATAACATATAGTCACACATAGGTGTAAGTACCCGGAGTTATCAGAAGTTGTCACACTAAATATATAAAAAGTTCTTTAGCATCAAAAACAGTGTCCATTAGTGAAGGTACATAAGCAAGAGAGGCATTAGTGTTACACATCTGAGTACATACACTCAGCTTTAGTATCGTTAAGGCCGTTGAGTAGATAAAGTGCTAATTGTACAGCAGATCCTTGTGTAACGAGCACAAGGATCATCAGTCAAAACATCATACTCTTCCATCTCCCACCCAAAGTTAAGACATACACCTAATAGTAAAAAGTGTCCCCTTGGCCCGTTATATATTGTGGTTAAAGCGAACACCATCACGGAGGTTGAACATGCTAGTACTGTGCATAACACTTCTTTGTAAGCCATAACCAGGAGGTTGACAGGTTAAGACTGTGCTGGCCAAGCGGCTTCTCCTCGAAAGTATGGATACCATATGATCTAGTTTGGACCTTATAGTAGTATAATGATATTGACGCTCTTTACTAAGTTTCTGTAAAGAATCATGCATAGGATATTCTGAAAGATTTAGGTTACTGCCCGTTATGCTAGAAGAGCGTCCAGAAGTAATGGAGCCAGCACTGGATGCAGAAGAAGAGGAGGAGCATGAAGATGTGAATGAAGAGGATGATAACCTTGATGTAGAAGAGTTGGATGTAGTTTGAGTAGAACCAGTTGAAGACCCTGACACGCTTGCGGTTTGTGTAGTTGTAGATCTTGAGAGTACCACAGTTTGGGTAGATGCCACCCTTGCCACAACAGCAGTCTGCGTCCCAGCTGAGGAGGTAGACACATTTGTTTGAGTGGTTGCATTCACTACTTCCACAGTCCTCAAAGCCACCGATGGCTCGGTCTGAGTAGCTACACTCTGAGTCTCTTTAAGGCCAGAAATTATTTCACAGTTCTGCAGCAAATCATCCTCAAAAGCCCTAGTTTTCATAGCTGGATCACCGTTTCCATCCCATACTGGCTTAGTTTCAGAAATAATTCTCTTTGGAGTGCTAGAGACCTTTGCCATTTCCATCTGCAAAAGATTGCTCAGTAAAGTATGTCTTGCAGCTGCTGGATTACAGGGCAACTTGGCCCCCGATTTTGACTGGTTACGAATGTTGGAAATCAGCTTTGTACTGATTGGTTTAGACTGAGCGTAGAGGATCCTGAACTGGAGGTCGAATTTCTCTACCACTTGTCCGGTTAGGGTGAGCATATTACTGCTGTTGAGCTTCCCATCCATCCAAGTGAAGCTACAAAGACACAAGGGAAAAGAAATAAGCTCGCGTGGAGTTCAAAATGATATACTATCACATAGTGTTACAAGCTAAGGTTATAATGCATCAATAGCGCACCTATAACTTCCAGTAGCAACCTTCAACCCATCCACAAGCAGAAACTTCTCAGAAGCCTTTCCAACAATCTTGGCACCAGACCTGGTGTAATAGTTATTTCCAGTTAATGTTCGGACCCTCATGAGCTGAGAAGGAGCAGAAATTAATACATTTGACAAAACTACAAATATATATTAAAAAGAGAAGGGATAAGGTAAACATCTTACTATACCTGTTCATTTTCTAGAGAAACTCCAAGGTTCAGGCACATAGTAAGAAAGTGTGGCACCTGCGCTTCATCCAGCAAGATGTAGACTGGAACCCTGCGTTTTCGGCAAACTTCATGAATATCACGGAAGATGTCATTATCAGTAAAGGAATCCATGACCACCGCAATCACCTGAAGTAAAAAAAGACATGACAATTCCATATTATAGTCAATTACTTCACAACATAACCAACAGTCTTATGCCGCGTCTGAACGCAGCCTATTTTGCCGCGTATTTGGCAGTGGCGCTTTTATGTGCAAAAAAGCACGACTGCATGCAGACGCTGCGTTTTTCCCAAGGCCATCTTAACATGTAGCCTATGTGAAAAGTGCGCAAAGAATTGCCATGTCAATTCTTTTTGCGTGCGCACTTTTGCAGTGAAAGCGTGCGCGCAAGAATACGCGCCTAAATGCGGAGTCTGCACGCCTTTCAGCAGAAGCCGTAGCTATTGCTGGAAGGCGTATCCAGCTTTCTTTGGCATTGCATTTACACGAGCGCTCAAAAGCTCCGCGCGACAGCAGGAATATGCGGCAATTACGCTGCGTCTGAACGTAGCCTTAAAAGTAATGCCATATCAAAATTACCGGTACTTGGTGCAAGATCCCAGAATCAGATCCATTGGTTGCATGTATAATCACAAAATAAGGAGAGGCAGCACTTAAAATGAATGAAACTTATTTATTCTCCATGTAATTTTCAGGCCTTTTCAACGCATCTTTAAAAAAGTTAATAGAGAAATGTTGCATGGGGAATAAAGGAACTTTTTATGCAAGGGCTACCTTTATTTTTTTTCACAACATAGCTATAGCCTGATGACCTTTTTGGGTACCAGGTAATTTCAACTTCTTTAGCATGGAAGAACATGATAAATAATAATAATGTTAAATATATTATCTTCAAAAAGTATGCATCAGATGGAGAACGTTCTGCAATTATTGAGGGCAGTGTAATTTACAACTTTGTAAACACGTGATATCTGAAATCTGTAGATCCTTAAAGGGAATCTGGTAGTAGGATGAAACCTCCTAACCCCCAGTATGAGTGTATGGCCAACGTCTACATTGCTATGCTGCTTCCCTGCAGGGTTGCCATCTTACTCACTACCGCAGGCACTCCCGTCGCTGCTGTCCACATGTTGTGATCTCTTCCTGCTCCCGAGGCCAGTGCGTGCTGTACAGGTATCCCGAGACTGCACGACCGCAATCCTAACCTCCACCCAGAGGTTCCCCCCAACCTATGGCTGAGAGGCATTGAGTATATAAGGCATCATCTCAACAGGGGAGATGCCTATTCAACACATCTGGCTCGTTCAGTTTAGGTCTTGCTAGCTAGTTGTCCAGTCCTGTGCTCTGTCCACTCCCTGTCCTCAGGTCTTGTGTTCCCATACCTGTCTGCTCCCACCTGGTCCTGTCCCTGTCCACACCAGGGTCCATACCCTTGTCGTATCTGCTACAGCCACTCCGGCTGCACCCGCTATCCCAGAGACTGTGCTTGAAATTGCTCCAGAGTCTGTTAGTGCTCGGGGAAGGGGGGGGGGGGGGTCAGTTGCCACTGTTCTCCTTGTGATCCAGTAACCTCATGCTCACTGCCCTGGTGAGTGCAAAAATGTGCATGAAGGGCATAGGAGGCTGAAGAAAAACAAACAAACAAACCCAATATCTTGATATTTGTGATCCGATGTCTAATTCCAGAGAAATCCACATTTATCTTTTTATGTAAATGAGCTATTCAGGTTTAAGGGCCGAGATCGATCTACCATGATTTTCTCAAATTGGCCTATTGTAGCTCTGATTTTGCTCAAAGTGAGACGCTCATAACATTAGCTGGTGTATTTGAGAAACCCTCCCTAAAAGGGTTATTCATTGGCTCTGGTCTAGAAGACAATTAAATGGGTCTTAGATTTCCCTGTGGATTAAAATGACTATGCAAGATCCTTGTACCAAACATGGCATTTAATCAAACATACTGTATAAGGGTGCTTTGACATTGGTGTTTTTGCCGGATCCGGCCAAAAAAAAACCCCCCACATCTGCCGCCTAACGGTAGCACTTGCGGCAAGCCCCAAGCATTGTCTATGGGTCTTGCGGTAAGTGAGTGGCAGACGCGGCAAGTGCGGTTTCAGCAACGAAAAAAAACGCGGTCAGCGACTTTTTTCGCGGCTGCATCTCCCGCTTGCCACATCTGCTGCACACTTACCACAAGCACCAGACAATACTTGCGGCTTTTTGTCCGGATCCAGGCAAAAACGCCCGTGTGAAAGCACCTTAACTTGCCAAAGTCAAGACTTGTTAAATTGTTAATCATCTAAAAGTGAAAACTGCTTAGATAAATCAACAGCACCTACATGATCAGGGCCATTCAGTGTCCTAGACTAGGGTCAGACTAGTGTTCCCTTGTCACCCTGCTCATACCGGACATTCCCTCATCACCATTCTCACTACACCCTGACACCTACTTGTTTTGCTTCAGTCTGAACTCCCCCCCCATTCTTTGACACTTCTGGTTCATAGAGCAAAAGAAGAACAGAGATGGATGAAAACAAGTCGGTGGCAAGATGTACGGAAACGTTTGGCCCTGCCATGACGCACAGGGCGCCTGCACTTTGTCTTAAAAGGATAATAGCACAGAATGACCGTTAACAGCAACTGCCACTTCAACAATAGGATTCTGTCAATGGATATTAAGGGAACTCATACAGTCTAAATTAGACAGCATACACTATATTATTGCAGCCCTGCACGATATCCAAAAAGCTGCAAGATCTTCAGAGAAAACAGTCTGAACATGCAGCAGGGGACAGGTCCAGGGCAAGTTGCCGACGTTTTGCCCCTGCTTTGCTCCCCTAGACTGACAGGTTTCACCCTGTGTGTACAGGAAAAGACCTGCAAGGTTTGGTGATTGGGGCAAGGATATCGGGGACACATCTTTGACCCATGGTCTCTGGTCAGCTCCTAAATACGGTTCATCTGAAATGCCACAGCTACAATAACGCAACTAATGCATCATTCGTGCAGACTGTGATTGACAGAATCAAAGTACTTTATTTCATTTTCTACCTCTTTACCCCTAGCCTTTGAGTTTGCTCAAGAGTCAGTGCTATAACATGGGGGGAATCTATGGAGACAGATCTGTGAAATAAAAAAAACAACATCTGTAATATGGGTCCATTTTGCTGTCTGGGCATGCTCATAAGCAAGGTACAGCTCCTCCCAGGGCCATCACTGCTAACTGATGATGGATTGGTTAAAAAAAAAAAAAAAAAAAAAAAAAAAAAAAAAAAAATGGTCCGTGGACATCAGCTGGCTGTGACCTGTCCATGTGGTCTTTGAAGTTCAAGGAGCACACGGATGTGCTAAAAACGCAGTGTGAAGGGGGCATCTGCCAACTGATTGTGAGGAGAGGTGTCCATCATGCATGTCTGATTATGGACTGCTGAGACGTTTCCAGCTGAGGTGTCAGTCTCCGCTTTCTCAGAGCACCAGAGTGAATCAACCTGTGTATAGGAGAGTGGAATGAGACAGCTGTTAGCCGAAGTATTGTGTGGCTGACCGCCATCTAATGTGCATGGCTAGCCTAAGATTGTCAGCTCAAACTGGATTATGTAAAAATTGAACTTGCATTTTCCATCATATACAAATCTACCTAAATTATCTTATTTCAGTGTGTGAGGCCACCATAACGCCTAGGCAGCATGCTCACCTCCTAAAGGTACCGTCACACAGGGAGACATCGCCGGCGATGTTGCCGGCGATCGCGGGAGCGCGCATCCCTGACAACATTGCCGGGGAGATGTCAGACTGAGCAACTTACCGGCGATGTCGCCGGCTAGTTGCCGCGGCTATCGCTCGCTGGGTTGCCCAGCAATCCAGCGAGCGATAACTCGCAATGTTGGAGATAGGCGGAATCGCCCGCAACATTGCAGGTTGCCGCGTTACACAGGGCGATCAGGCATTATCGCCTGACCAACATCGCCAGGTTTCCCCAACATTGTTGGGAAACCTGGCGATGTTACTCAGGCGATTTTTCCCCTGATTATCGCCCTGTCACACGAGGCAACTCTCCGGCGATGTCGCCGCAACCTGGCCACGCCCCTCAGTTGCCGGCAACATCGCCGGAGATATCTCCCTGTGTGACGGTACCTTTAGAGATATGCACTCGTCACCAGCATCTCACAAAATCCAGCTCTTGAATCCGATATTTTCCCCACTGAGGAAGTAGTCAAAACTCTTGTAGCTTGGATTCATGATCAAAAAAAGCTCAATTCTCTTCATTCTATCCCAAATGTAGCATCCAAGTACATGATTCTATCCAAATGGTACCCCGAGCCTGTCAGTACATGATTGATAAATTCTCACCTATTATTCTAACCCACAATTGGCTCACCAATTCAGCATCCACTACACCTTCCACCCTAACAGACTCTGATCTTCGTAAAACCAGAGAGAACATTAAAGACGCTACCTATGCTGCATCAGTTTTCTGGATTGCACTACCCCAGATAATTATGATAAGCCTTGCTGAAAATTAACCCAACTCTTCCATATTCACCTGTTTGTTTTATCCAAACAGTATATCTGACACTCCATTTTTGTGCATACCCAAGTACTGGCAGGGTGAATGGCTGATCCAGCCTTGTGTAGCTCAGAATGTAAGATGGTGAGCTGGGACATTCTCATCGTTCAATTTGTTGAATAAGGTGTTGCTGTGTAATGTAGGATTGTGTGTACATGTAGCATTGTGTAGAATTGTGGGGCATTACACAGAATATGTTGGAACTATAGAAAGTTTACTTAAATGGTTTATCATGCAGACAAATAAAATAAAAGTTTTCCCTTTGAGTTATTAACATCATGTATTAGCCAAGTAGCCATATCTTGTGCTATGAGGCATTCATCCTTTTGGCAACATTCTGGAGGGACAGGTGAGCAGAAGGAATGTGTTACATAGAAGAATGATGCCTCACTGCACAATTCTGCAAGGTGAGGGGGAGAGTGCATGTGTGGGGGAGCGGTCATCATTTTTTGGGGGCAAACAAGTTAAGACACAGGATAAATTGAAGACTTGTAAAAAGTTAAATTCCCAGCTGATTCAGCAAACCCCCGAGGGATCTACTAATGCTGATGCTACGTTAACCATGTAGTTCATCTTGAGTTAACAGGACAGGTATTTAATAGAACAGCCTAAAGCGGTTCAATAAGTTATGGAGAAGGGGCCTCGGTTGACAATCTGCTTTTTCCTGAATGTATAAGCTTGAATGAGGGAGGGGAGTGACAACCTCCTAAATAATGGTTCTATTTCTAGGGACATCAAGTCCCAACATATTGAAAATTAAAAGAGTATTTTCATGATCAATGGAATCTTGTCCCTTAATGCTGTATCATTGGGCATGCTATTATACGTAAGAGTATGATCAATGAATCTTGGCTCCCTGTCAAGTGCAACTTTAATGGAGGATGAGGTATTACTAGTGAATATACTAGTGAATGCAATTCCAACTATGGCGCATCACAGCTCCATATTCTCAAGACAGGAGCAGGTCCAGTCATTCTCTGTATCAGAGTCCCACCTTCTGCCCTAAGAGCCATATCAGGTCCCGAGAGGGGTCACGAGCCATATTCAGGTCCCAGAGAGAGGGTCACGAGCCATATTCAGGTCCCAGAGAGAGGGTAACGAGCCATATTCAGGTCCCAGAGAGAGGGTCACGAGCCACATTCAGGTCCCAGAGAGAGGTCACGAGCCACATTCAGATCCCAGAGAGAGGGTCACGAGCCATATTCAGGTCCCAGAGAGAGGGTCACGAGCCACATTCAGATCCCAGAGAGAGGGTCACGAGCCATATTCAGGTCCCAGAGAGAGGGTCACGAGCCACATTCAGGTCCCAGAGAGAGGGTCACGAGCCACATTCAGGTCCCAGAGAGGGTCACGAGCCACATTCAGGTCCCAGAGAGAGTGTCACGAGCCACATTCAGGTCCCAGAGAGAGGGTCACGAGCCACATTCAGGTCCCAGAGAGAGGGTCACGAGCCACATTCAGGTCCCAGAGAGAGGGTCACGAGCCACATTCAGGTCCCAGAGAGAGGGTCACGAGCCACATCCACCTTCCGCTCACAACAGGGTCACGCAGAGAGCCCCCCCCTTACCGGTATAATGACAGCAAAAGCTTTTCCACAGAAATCACTTAAGAGGCAGTATACAAAGATCCAGGGTCTCCTACCCCATTCAGATTTGCTCTTTTATGTACTTACAAGAGTCACCATGTGTAGACCTGCTCTTCATAGCTCTTTGCTAGACCTAAAGGTACCGTCACACAGGAACATATCGCCGGCGATGTTGGCGGCGATCACGGGAGTGCGCATCCCTGACAACATCGCCGGGGAGATGTCAGACGGAGCAACTTACCGGCGATGTTGCCGGCTAGTTGCCGCGGCTATCGCTCGCTGGGTTGCCCAGCAACCCAGCGAGCGATAACTCGCAATGTTGGATATAGGCGGAATCGCCCGCAACATTGCAGGTTGCCGCGTTACACAGGGTGATCAGGCAGGATCGCCTGACCAACATTGTTAGGAAACCTGGCGATGTTGCTCAGGCGATTCATCGCCTGATTATCGCCCTGTCACACAAGGCAACTCGCCGGCGATGTCGCCGCAACCTGACCACGCCCCTCAGTTGCCGGCAACATCGCCGGCGATATGTCCCTGTGTGACGGTACCTTAATGCTTATGCACCAAGCTGGAAGACAGTCACAAACCACACATCATGGGTTTACGAGCCATGTGACTCCCGAGCTACAGGTTGGGGTTCCCCACTTTATATATAGGCGAGATAACCTGTGGATATGCTATGTTCCAGTTGGGATTCCCTATTAAACATTAACAGATTAGAGCACTAGAGGTGCACATATATATTACACTGCTACTGGCAGAATGCATAATCGGCCCAAAACATCTCTTGATGATGAATGAAGGATCCTGTCTTGTTCACTATTTTGTATTTAGATAAATCTCCTACATCAAATGTCAATGGAAAGAAAGGGGACATCACACACATTAGGTGGGTGACCAGTGCCATTGGCTGACTAATGTTCAGAGCAGGGGTGGGGAAGCTCCAGGCCGGCTGCACCTGTGATAAAACAAACAGGGCATGCTAGGCAGGTAACACCCTTTGGACTAGTCGCTGGCCTTATTGGCATAGGGAAAATGAGCTTTATAAATCTTTTAAACTCTGGATTTGCAGAATATCATGAGACATGGATGGTTAGACCGGGAATTTTGATCCACACATGTGCCTGGTGATGGTTTAGAGGACTCAGGGGACCTGTCAACTTTGCTTTAATTGTTTGACCAAATAGAACAGGGTTATGTTCAAGTTGATAATATTGTGCAACCCCCAAATAATGGTAGAAATATTGTTCACCGCTGACATGAAGCGGTCAGGCTGCTCCTGCTGGCGATACAACGGTTTTCTCAACACAGTGGCGGCTTCTTTTCCACACTGATCTGTAGAAGGGGTGAGATCACTGACATAATGCTGACTGACAACCGACTTCCTGCCATCTAACTTTGGGAACCGGCTGTCATTTAGGTTGACATTAGCTGTGATGCCCATCAACAGAGAAGCAGCCAGTGTCCTGACCGGTTGAAAGGCTATGTCACAAGTGGATTTGTTCAATGCATCTCTAGGCCAGAATGAGGCTCTCAGAGATGTCCTCATTTGTGACCTCTGGCGCAGTCCATAAAACACTGGGGCGGCTGGAGGGTCACAAATCACAGGAGACCTAGCGGAGCTCCGTTGGAGAAGATGAGGAGTGTAACATGGAGTATAACTCAGGATAGGGCCATGGAGGCTGGAGCTGGGATTCAGGGAAATTGAGGGGTTAGATGTTTGGCTTTCCGACTCCACAGCCCTGATGATAACATTGTAGTCAGGGGGCCTCCATTTAAACCACCTCTCCAGCAGTGCAATAAAAACAACTTCTGGACTGGTGCTTTAAGCAGCTTTTCAAGGAATTAGAAAGCCACTAATTTAGTAGTCATATCCAACTTTATGACAAGACTCATAGGAAACCGCCTTCAAAGCTATTCAGAGTCATCGTAAAGTGCCCAAGCCGCAAAATAACGCACCAACCTTGTGATTCAGTAAATGCCTTGTTAACGTGGCCTTAAATAGGCATCAGATCAGCACCTAATTAGGATTTTCTATTAACCAATCAAGGTATAGCAATGTAACAGTTATGGCCCCTTTACACGCAGCTACAGGTAACAGGTTTTCCACAGGTAACTTACTGGTTGCAGTGAAATCATGGAGACATTATTCCATTTGTACACAGCAACAAGATAGAACCTTGTCTCCATGATTTCACTGCAGCCAGTAAGTTACCTGTGGACAACCTGTTACCTGTAGCTGCGTGTAAAGGTACCATTACAGATACCTCTGCTGTGATCCAGAAGTCTCCTGACTGGTGGTCTGTATCGTACATTCATCAAATACAGGGCAGGAAAGAAGAACGTGAATACTCAGACATTAGGGAGCTCCTAGAACAGCAATGTGTGGTGAGAATCACCGACTCCGGGACTGAAGCCAATATTGACACCATATCAAAGCCGGGATTACCTGGAGCGGTTACCTGGTTACTGTTAGATGACGGTTGGGCATTATGATCTGGAAACAGTTTATTGAGCCAGAGTACACAATATAGGAGCTATAAAACCATATAGACCACATAGCTGTAGGGAACATGAGAAATCCTCTGGAGTCAAGTGATAGTGGAGGGAGAATGAGCTGTCTTCATGTCATCACCTAACAAGGACATACAGGCAACAAACACTAGTGATGTGCCCCAAAGTATTCATGAAGTATCGAATCCCCCCTCTCCGAGATCAAAGGTCCAGTGTGACTTCTCCATAAAACCTCCCCTCCTCCTCTCATATCAGAGGTCCAGGCTCTCTCTGCTCCCCAGGTCCCCCTCCATCCTCCCTGCCCACCTCTGGGCTCTCTCTGCTCCCCAGGTCCCCCTCCATCCTCCCTGCCCACCTCTGGGCTCTCTCTGCTCCTCATATCCCCCTCCATCCTCACTGCCCACCTCTGGGCTCTCTCTGCTCCCCCTCCATCCTCCCTGCCCACCTCTGGGCTCTCTCTGCTCCCCAGGTCCCCCTCCATCCTCCCCGCCCACCTCTGGGCTCTCTGCTCCCCAGGTCCCCCTCCATCCTCCCCGTCCACCTCTGGGCTCTCTCTGCTCCTCATATCCCCCTCCATCCTCCCCGTCCACCTCTGGGCTCTCTCTGCTCCTCATATCCCCCTCCACCCTCCCCGTCCACCTGTGGGCTCTCTCTGCTCCTCATATCCCCCTCCATCCTCCCCGTCCACCATTGAGCTCTCTCTGCTCCTCATATCCCCCTCCATCCTCACTGCCCACCTCTGGGCTCTCTGCTCCCCAGGTCCCCCTCCATCCTCACTGCCCACCTCTGCGCTCTCCCTGCTCCCCCTCCATCCTCCCTGCCCACCTCTGGGCTCTCCCTGCTCCCAGGTATCCCCTCCATCCTCTCTGCCCACCACTGGGCTCTCACTGCTCCCCAGGTCCCCCTCCATCCTCTCTGCCCACCACTGGGCTCTCACTGCTCCCCAGGTCCCCCTCCATCCTCCCTGCCCACCATGGCTCTCACTGCTCCCAGGTCCCCTCCATCCTCCCTGCCCCATGGGCTCTCACTGCTCCCATCCCCTCCATCCTCCCTGCCCACCACTGGGCTCTCACTGCTCCCCAGGTCCCCCTCCATCCTCCCTGCCCACCATTGGGCTCTCACTGCTCCCAGGTCCCCCTCCATCCTCCTGCCCACCACTGGCTCTCACTGCTCCCCAGGTCCCCCTCCATCCTCCCTGCCCACCACTGGGCTCTCACTGCTCCCCAGGTCCCCTCCATCCTCCCTGCCCACCACTGGGCTCTCACTGCTCCCCAGGTCCCCCTCCATCCTCCTGCCCACCACTGGGCTCTCCTGCTCCCCAGGTCCCCCTCCATCCTCCCTGCCCACCTCTGGGCTCTCCTGCTCCTCCCTTCCATCCTCCACTCCCCACCTCTGGGCTTCTCCCTGCTCCACCCTACCCTTCCCCCCCTCTCATCCTCCTCCCCAGGTCCCCCTCCATCCTCCCTGCCCACCACTGGGCTCTCTCTGCTCCCCAGGTCCCCCTCCATCCTCCCTGCCCACCACTGGGCTCTCTCTGCTCCCCAGGTCCCCCTCCATCCTCCCTGCCCACCACTGGGCTCTCTCTGCTCCCAGGTCCCCCTCCATCCTCCCTGCCCACCACTGGGCTCTCTCTGCTCCCCAGGTCCCCCTCCATCCTCCCTGCCCACCACTGGGCTCTCTCTGCTCCCCAGGTCCCCCTCCATCCTCCCTGCCACCACACTGGGCTCTCTCTGCTCCCAGGTCCCCTCCATCCTCCCTGCCCACCACTGGGCTCTCTCTGCTCCCCAGGTCCCCCTCCATCCTCCCTGCCCACCACTGGGCTCTCTCTGCCTCCCCAGGTCCCCCTCCATCCTCCCTGCCCACCACTGGGCTCTCTCTGCTCCCCAGGTCCCCCTCCATCCTCCCTGCCCACCACTGGGCTCTCTCTGCTCCCCAGGTCCCCCTCCATCCTCCCTGCCCACCACTGGGCTCTCTCTGCTCCCAGGTCCCCCTCCATCCTCCCTGCCCACCACTGGGCTCTCTCTGCTCCCCAGGTCCCCCTCCATCCTCCCTGCCCACCACTGGGCTCTCTCTGCTCCCCAGGTCCCCCTCCATCCTCCCTGCCCACCACTGGGCTCTCTCTGCTCCCCAGGTCCCCCTCCATCCTCCCTGCCCACCACTGGGCTCTCTCTGCTCCCCAGGTCCCCCTCCATCCTCCCTGCCCACCACTGGGCTCTCTCTGCTCCCCAGGTCCCCCTCCATCCTCCCTGCCCACCACTGGGCTCTCTCTGCTCCCCAGGTCCCCCTCCATCCTCCCTGCCCACCTCTGGGCTCTCTCTGCTCCCCAGGGCCTCCTCCATCCTCTCTGCCCACCTCTGGGATCTCTCTGCTCCCCAGGTCCCCCTCCATCCTCTCTGCCCACCACTGGGCTCTCTCTGCTCCCCGGGTCCCCCTCCATCTCCATCCTCGCTGCTCCCCAGGTCCCCCTCCATCCTCCCTGCCCACCTCTGGGCTCTCTCTGCTCCCCAGATCCCCCTCCATCCTCCCTGCCCACCTCTGGGCTCTCTCTGCTCCCCAGGTCCTCCTCCATCCTCTCTGTCCACCTCTGGGCTCTCTCTGCTCCCCAGGTCCCCCTCCATCCTCTCTGCTCCCCAGGTCCCCCTCCATCCTCTCTGCTCCCCAGGTCCCCCTCCATCCTCTCCAGGTCCCCCTCCATCCTCTCTGCTCCCCAGGTCCCCCTCCATCCTCTCTGCTCCCCAGGTCCTCCTCCATCCTCTCTGCTCCCCAGGTCCTCCTCCATCCTCTCTGCTCCCCAGGTCCCCTCCATCCTCTCTGCTCCCCAGGTCCCCCTCCATCCTCCCTGCCCACCTCTGGGCCCTCTCTGCTCCCCAGGTCCCCCTCCATCCTCTCTGCTCCCCAGGTCCCCCTCCATCCTCTCTGCTCCCCAGGTCCCCCTCCATCCTCCCTGCTCCCCAGGTCCCCCTCCATCCTCCCTGCCCACCTCTGGGCTCTCTCTGCTCCCCAGGTCCCCCTCCATCCTCCCTGCCCACCGCGATCACCCACCTCCCTGGCAGTCTTGATCAGAGACCTGGCCGCCTCCTTGCAGCTGTAGATGGTTTCCCCGAAGCCGGGCTGGAAGTGCACGTCCACCCGTGTGGCTCCCCGGTAGGAGCCAGCGCTGAATGCCGGCCACCCGAGCTCCAGCAGGGGGGGCTCCACATCCGAGATCTCCGGGAAGTAAGTGACGGAGGAGCAATCCATGGAGGCGGACACCGACACCTCGTCCTCCCCGCACTGGACAGCGGCGGCGGAGCGCAGGATCTCCCCGACCTCCGGCTCTGATAGGAAGCCCGGTACCTTCTCCCTCTGCAGGAAGCCGCGCAGCGCCTCCCGGCCCCCGGACAGCAGCTCCTCCAGTGCCAGGCGCTGGGTCTCACTGTACAGGTCCGGGGGGGTGGCGGGCCAGCGGGCGCCCAGGGGCAGATCATCCAGGCACTGCGAGAGATTCATGGCCATATGGGCCGGAACAACCAGCGTCTGAGGGACCGAGCACCGGAGACTACTTATAGGGCATTTAAATCTAAACAAACCCGGGGTAGAAACCGATTGGCTAAATAAACACACCCCCTAACCAATGACAAGCCTCAAAACAGCTCCGCCTACAGGAGGTGAGAAACCACACCCCATGCGGGAAAGGTGTTGGAAGACCACGCCCACATCCATGCTCGCACTGTCACTCTGCGCTCACATCATTCACGGGACATTAATATAGCGAGGAAGATGAGCAAGAACAGCACTGCCAGGTGTGAACAGGACTGAGCAAGTAAGAAGAGCACTGCCAGGTGTGAACAGGACTGAGCAAGTAAGAAGAGCACTGCCAGGTGTGAACAGGACTAAGCAAGGAAGAACGGCACTGCCAGGTGTGAACAGGACTGAGCAAGGAAGAACGGCACTGCCAGGTGTGAACAGGACTGAGCAAGTAAGAAGAGCACTGCCAGGTGTGAACAGGACTAAGCAAGTAAGAAGAGCACTGCCAGGTGTGAACAGGACTGAGCGAGGAAGAAGAGCACTGCCAGGTGTGAACAGGACTGAGCAAGGAAGAAGAGCACTGCCAGGTGTGAACAGGACTGAGCGAGGAAGAAGAGCACTGCCAGGTGTGAACAGGACTGAGCAAGGAAGAACAGCACTGCCAGGTGTGAACAGGTCTAAGCAAGGAAGAATGGCACTGCCAGGTGTGAACAGGACTGAGCAAGGAAGAACAGCACTGCCAGGTGTGAACAGGACTGAGCAAGGAAGAACAGCACTGCCAGGTGTGAACAGGACTGAGCAAGGAAGAACGGCACTGCCAGGTGTGAACAGGACTGAGCAAGGAAGAACAGCACTGCCAGGTGTGAACAGGACTAAGCAAGTAAGAAGAGCACTGCCAGGTGTGAACAGGACTGAGCGAGGAAGAAGAGCACTGCCAGGTGTGAACAGGACTGAGCAAGGAAGAAGAGCACTGCCAGGTGTGAACAGGACTGAGCGAGGAAGAAGAGCACTGCCAGGTGTGAACAGGACTGAGCAAGGAAGAACAGCACTGCCAGGTGTGAACAGGTCTAAGCAAGGAAGAATGGCACTGCCAGGTGTGAACAGGACTGAGCAAGGAAGAACAGCACTGCCAGGTGTGAACAGGACTGAGCAAGGAAGAACAGCACTGCCAGGTGTGAACAGGACTGAGCAAGGAAGAACGGCACTGCCAGGTGTGAACAGGACTGAGCAAGGAAGAACAGCACTGCCAGGTGTGAACAGGACTGAGCGAGGAAGAAGAGCACTGCCAGGTGTGAACAGGACTGAGCAAGGAAGAACGGCACTGCCAGGTGTGTGAACAGGACTGAGCGAGGAAGAACAGCACTGCCAGGTGTGAACAGGACTGAGCAAGGAAGAACAGCACTGCCAGGTGTGAACAGGACTGAGCAAGGAAGAACGGAACTGCCAGGTGTGAACAGGACTGAGCAAGGAAGAACGGCCCTGCCAGGTGTGAACAGGGACTGAGCGAGGAAGAATGGCACTGTCAGGTGTGAACAGGACTGAGCAAGGAAGAACAGCCCTGCCAGGTGTGAACAGGACTGAGCGAGGAAGAACAGCACTGCCAGGTGTGAACAGGTCTAAGCAAGGAAGAATGGCACTGCCAGGTGTGAACAGGACTGAGCAAGGAAGAACGGCCCTGCCAGGTGTGAACAGGACTGAGCAAGGAAGAACAGCACTGTCAGGTGTGAACAGGACTGAGCAAGGAAGAACAGCCCTGCCACGTGTGTGAACAGGACTGAGCAAGGAAGAACAGCACTGTCAGGTGTGAACAGGACTGAGCAAGGAAGAACGGCACTGCCAGGTGTGAACAGGACTAAGCAAGGAAGAACAGCCCTGCCAGGTGTGAACAGGACTGAGCAAGGAAGAACAGCACTGTCAGGTGTGAACAGGACTGAGCAAGGAAGAACAGCCCTGCCAGGTGTGAACAGGACTGAGCAAGGAAGAACAGCACTGTCAGGTGTGAACAGGACTGAGCAAGGAAGAACGGCACTGCCAGGTGTGAACAGGACTAAGCAAGGAAGAACAGCCCTGCCAAGTGTGAACAGGACTAAGCAAGGAAGAACAGCACTGTCATGTGTGAACAGGACTGAGCAAGGAAGAACGGCACTGCCAAGTGTGAACAGGACTGAGTGAGGAAGAAGAGCACTGCCAGGTGTGAACAGGACTGAGCAAGGAAGAACGGCACTGCCAGGTGTGAACAAGACTGAGCAAGGAAGAACGGCACTGCCAGGTGTGAACAAGACTGAGCAAGGAAGAACGGCACTGCCAAGTGTGAACAGGACTGAGCAAGGAAGAACGGCACTGCCAGGTGTGAACAGGACTGAGCAAGGAAAAACGGCACTGCCAGGTGTGAACAGGACTGAGCGAGGAAGAAAGGCACTGCCAGGTGTGAACAGGACTGAGCGAGGAAGAATGGCACTGCCAGGTGTGAACAGGACTGAGCAAGGAAGAAGAGCACTGCCAGGTGTGAACAGGACTGAGCGAGGAAGAAGAGCACTGCCAGGTGTGAACAGGACTGAGCGAGGAAGAATGGCACTGCCAGGTGTGAACAAGACTGAGCAAGGAAGAACAACACTGCCAGGTGTGAGCAAGACTGAGCGAGGAAGAACGGCACTGCCAGGTGTGAACAGGACTGAGCAAGGAAGAACAACACTGTCAGGTGTGAACAGGACTGAGCAAGGAAGAACGGCACTGCCAGGTGTGAACAGGACTGAGCAAGGAAGAAGAGCACTGTCAGGTGTGAACAGGACTGAGCAAGGAAGAAGAGCACTGCCAGGTGTGAACAGGACTGAGCAAGGAAGAATGGCACTGCCAGGTGTGAACAAGACTGAGCAAGGAAGAACAACACTGCCAGGTGTGAACAAGACTGAGCAAGGAAGAATGGCACTGCCAGGCGTGAACAAGACTGAGCAAGGAAGAATGGCACTGCCAGGTGTGAACAGGACTGAGCAAGGAAGAACAGCACTGCCAGGTGTGAACAAGACTGAGCAAGGAAGAATGGCACTGCCAGGTGTGAACAGGACTGAGCGAGGAAGAACGGCACTGCCAGGTGTGAACAGGACTGAGCAAGGAAGAACGGCACTGCCAGGTGTGAATAAGACTGAGCAAGGAAGAACGGCACTGCCAGGTGTGAACAGGACTGAGCAAGGAAGAATGGCACTGCCAGGTGTGAACAAGACTGAGCAAGGAAGAAGGGCACTGCCAGGTGTGAACAGGACTGAGCTCAGAACTAGCAGCTAATCAGCACATCAAAGAAAATCAGGAATTCAACTGTGAAAATAAGAAACTGCATGTAACTTGCAGGACTTTTCTGTTTTTTTCCAGTAATCTAACAATGATTACATAGTTGTTTCCCTATGTAAAGAGGCTCAATGTGCAGAGCAGTGCCAGGCTGAGTGCTTCTACTCCCTGGTCAGATCAGATCACATTGCACTGATGAGGGGTAGTCACCCTGAAACGCAGCGTCTGCAGATTGGGGCTCTGACCTGGCACAAATCCTAAGTCATATTCAAAGGCTTGTTAAAGAGTCAATTATGACTTTTAGGATTGCTACTTTCAGTAGGTGGCATCTACTTCATCCCTGAAGTGACAATCTGCATATTTCCTAGAGGAGCATTGTGCCTAAAAGTCTCCTCACTGGTGGCAGGCAGATTGATCTCCACAAGGAGAGTAGCTATTCACCCATTATTGCGATGGCGCAGCATACAACCAGGGGTTGGACAGCCGCAAGAGTGGGCCGCTAAACAAAAAGTTTATAGGGACACAATTCTAGTTGTAGTGATTCGCTCACTGACTGACAGATACTCGTTCGGCTGCTGGATTAAGGCAGACACAATTTCTATTTAAATAGCCCAGCCTGTTTGTTAAGACACGCATAAACTGGTTTCTATAAACCAAACGTGAGCTCGTCCACAGTTTTATAGAAACCAATACGACATACAGTCCGTTTGTACCGCGGGTATGCCTGCACAACTTCAACTACAACTCCACCTAAATATTCCAGTGAAGGTATCTCAAACTTCACTCACTGACCTCAGAACACAACTCCTTTACTTGAGGTTACTTTTTCAGCAGCCATGGCAGGATCCACTCACACAGTCTCCTAACAAGGGGCCTTCCAGGAAGTCTGTAGCTTCCAAACACAGAGACCATGTGACCAAACAGTGTCATTATAACACATGAGATACACCCATGGGTGGAGGTATGTGGATAGTTAGACCCACCCAGCTTTCTGACTATCTATAAACCCGTTTAGTCCTCACTTCTTCAGTAGCTTTTTCTTCTTTTGCACCTTCGGTCTTCTTTGGGTCTCTGCAGCTTTATCCTCAGCTTCAGGTTCTCTGAAGTTTTCATCATTCACAGCTATTCCACCCCTTTCTGCCATGGGAGCATACATATCTGAATGGTTCACTTTACCTTCCAGAGTTTCCATGTTCATCCACCCCAGAGATGAGTGAATCACCGGTCTGCTCTCCATGAACTTCGTGGATTTTCACTCCACCAACGTACTCCAGGGCCTCTTTCCCTATAGCGCTCTCTATAATATCCTCTCCTATAGTACCATCAACTGACAGACCTTCAGTTTTACGCCCACCCTACATGGAAGACACAAACACCGTTTCCTCAGTCTTGTCTTTTCACTCTTGCAGCACATTGTTGTCGACTTCAAAACCAGCGGTTGCTACTGGTAATATGACTCCATCCTAATTCCTGGTCCACTCAGGACCTGGAAGAGGATCCACACTTGGAATGGAAGACATGAAAAACCTCACTGTGGCCCATGTGTTTCTGGCAACAGGAGAAGGGTCTTCCCTCTTTGCTTGGCCCATTTTTACTGCACCCACTTCCTACCTTAATAGAGTCACAGTCAACCATGGAATTGTCATTCACTCTGGTAGCGTGGACTAACATGTCGCCACCTAACCTGGTGTAGGCCACCTTTTCTGGAACTACCATGTTACCAATGGCCACACTCTGGTCTATTTTTTTTTAAATGTAATGCTGCTGAGATGGGCAGACCCACCATCTTCTTTGGTCACCCCTAACCAGGACTGTCACCCTTAGGAGGCACTAACACCACCTCCTTAACTACAAACATACAAAAATGAACCCCTCCAGCCTCTTGCTGTGGTGCGACTCCCTCCCTGCAGCTTCCAAACACAGGGAACATGAGACCAAACAAACAATCTCATAACACATAAGACACACCTATGGTTGCAGGTATGTGGATTGCCAAACCCGCCCCGTTCTCTGACTATCTGTAAACCTGGTCCTGAATGCATGAACAAAACTCATGGAACTACAAGAAATTCATGATATAGCCATTAGCCATCTTACATAGTATAGTATTGTTAAAAATAATAGCAGTCCAATATGACTAAAAACAGATTATTCACTGATTTTGGTATAAATTATATTACCATATATGAAATAATTTACCAGTTGGGAGTATATTCTTAGAAAACCAACAGACTCAGCATTCATAATCTGCACCTTTTTGAGTCTGTGTACGGTAGTCAAATAATTAGTTGAAAGGGGGTGTGTTCAAAAGAATAGCAGTGTGGAGTTCAATTAGTGAGGTCAATCATTCTGTGAATAAACAGGTGTGAATCAGGTGGCCCTTATTGAAGGGTGAAACCAGCACATCTTGTACATACATTTCTCCTTGAAAAACTGAAAAATATTAGTCATTTGAGACATTGTTCAGAACAGCGTACATTGATTAAAAAATTGATTGAAGTGGGTAGAACTTATAAAGAAGAGCAGACAATGATACGCCGTTCAGCTAAAATGATCTCCAATGCTTTAAAATGGAAAGCAAAACCAGAGAGATGTGGAAGAAACAGATCAAAGAATAGTCCGAATGGCAACAGCTCAGTTAATGATGAGCTTCAGGAAGATCAAAGATAGTCTCAATTTACCCCTGAGTACTGTGACTGAAGACACCTGTGTGAAGCTAATCTATTAGCAAGAAGTCCCTGCAAAGCCCCAATGTTAATAAAAGACATGTACTGAAGCGGATACAATTTGCCAAAGAAAATATCAACTGTAAAGAGAAATGGAGAAACATTGTGTGGACTGATCAAGGCAAAATTGTTCTTTTTGGGTCCAAGTGCCGCAGACAGTTCATCAGACGACCCCCAAGCTCCTAATTCAAACCACAGTACACTCTGAAGACAGTGAAGCATAGTGGTGCAATCATGATATGAACATGTTTCTCTTATTATGATGCTGGGCCTATTTACCACATACCAGGAATCATGGACCAGTTTGTATAATTAAACTACTAGAAGAGGTCATGTTGCCTTAGGCTGAAGAGGAAATGCCCTTTAAATGGGTGTTTCAACAAGACACTGACCCTAAACATACCAGTATACAAGCTAAATCTTGTTTCAGGTCCAACTAAATTGAGGTTATGGATTGGCCATCCAAATCCACGGACCTTAATTCGATAGGACACTTGTGGGGTGACATCAAAAATGCCATTTCTGAGGCAAAGCCAACATATATTGTGGGATGTAGTCAAAGCACCAGGACTGGAATAACAGTTGACAGCTGCCAGAATTTGTTTGACCCCTTTGCAACATAGATGTGAAGCAGTTCTAAAAAACTTTGGTTATACGACTAAATATTAGGTTAGTGAATAACAGGAATGCTAAATCCTTAAAAAAAAAAGTACATTTTTGAGTTTGTAAATACAAATGTACACACTGCTATTTTTTTTTTTGAACAGCCCAATGTTCACTTTTTGTTATCTACTGTAAAGTAGTTAAAAATTACCGTATATACTCGTGTATAACCCGAACCGTGTATAAGCCGACCCCCTACTTTTGCCCCCAAAACCTGGGAAAACCTATTGACTCATGTATAAGCCGAGGGTGGACCCCAGCACAAGTATACAGCCCCCAGCAGTGTGGTATACAGCAGCCTCCCCAGTGGTAGTATACAGCAGCAGCCCCAGTGGTATATACAGCAGCAGCCCCAGTGGTAGTATACAGCAGCCCCAGAGGTATATACAGCAGCCCCAGTAGTATATACAGCAGCAGCCCCAGTGGTAGTATACAGCAGCCCCAGAGGTATATACAGCAGCCCCAGTGGTAGTATACAGCAGCAGCCCCAGTGGTATATACAGCAGCAGCCCCAGTGGTAGTATACAGCAGCCCCAGAGGTATATACAGCAGCCCCAGTGGTAGTATACAGCAGCCCCAGAGGTAGTATACAGCAGCCCCAGAGGTATATACAGCAGCCCCAGTGGTAGTATACAGCAGCCCCAGAGGTATATACAGCAGCCCCAGTGGTAGTATACAGCAGCCACAGAGGTATGTACAGGCCCCCCCCATCAGTATACAGGCCCCCCCTTACTGCCCCAATCCTGTAAAAGAATACATTAGTATACTTATCCCTGCCGCTGTCACGCCGCCGCCATCGCGCTCCTCCGGCTTCATCCAGCGTCTTCCGGCTTCCTCCTCTGGTGCGCAGACAATGAAGTCATTGCCTGCGCCCACCGGAGGAAGCCGGAAGAAGCCGGATGAAGCCGGAGGAGCGCGATGGCGGCGGAGGGACTGCGGCAGCGGGACAGCAGCAGGGATAAGTATACTAATGTATTCTTTTACAGGATTGGGGCAGTAAGTGGGGGGGGGCCTGTATACTGATGGTGGGGGTGACTGTATACTGTATACAGTGACTCGCGTATAAGCCAAGGGGGGGACTTTTCAGCCCAATTTCTGGGCTGAAAAACTCGGCTTATACGCGAGTATATACGGTATATATATTTCTCTTCATGTTTTGATTTAATAAACAGTGTTCAATGCTCCCAATGCATGGAAATATAAACCATTATAAAGATTTTGGTCGTAACTCATGTTTTTGAACACACTGCTATTATTTTGAGCACAACTGTAAGAATAATGGCACATGAGAGATGAGGGGTTACTTATTTTGCAGAGATTTTTGCTAGGCAATGTGCACATATTGAATATTTGGTGAGTCTTTTACCTCAGTATCTGTAGCCAAAACCTGCAGTTGGCTAAAAATGCTGAAGTGGTGATGTGTTTCTATTATACTTTTCCTCTGATTGTTCCTATGTTTGTAAAACACCAAATACACAACGTGTGCAGAAGGCCTAGTTATGCAGGTCTCAAACGATTTATATAATTTTTGGAAGAGAATATGTTTTGTTAATGTTCACTTACAACATTTATTGCAGAGTTATCCTTTAAATCTCACTTGCTATTGTGGCACCACAGAGTCCAATTGTCACATTGGCATTGCCTCCCTCGGGGTGTGATGACATGCTTAGAAGCAAGAAGGGGTATCCACACCAGGTAAACCCACAGAATGCAACGCTTTTCCTGACTCCAGACCAGAAGGGGGAGCTTTGAAACCTGAGTTCAGGGGAGCTCCCCTATAAATTCTGGCTTGGGTGCGTGGTTAGTCAGTTCAGTTCCTAGGAGGACTGTGAAGACGGCCTGTGGACTGAAGCAGTGCTAAGCTTGTCCCAGGTAGCATAGAGAGAAGGAACAGCAAGCGAGAGGGACCTGTAGGAGAGGGTCTGAGAAAGGAGAGAAGTAGACCTGGGGAGTGGAGCCGCTTCACCCCAGAACAGAGCGCCAAAAGGGGACACCGGAATCTGAGTGTCACGCTGGGAGCGGGAGAGACACTCAGCGTAGGACAACGACGGGGGGGGGGAATAAGGAGTCCCTAAAGCTATGGGCACAAGAAGGAGAGGGTGACCCCTAGTCTTACTGGGGCTGACCCTGTCTGCCCTGACGTCCCTATACAGTTTCCTCAACTGTCGCCGACCACGAACCTCGTCCCTCTCTGATCCTAGCACTACCTTATCTAAGGATCAGATGGAGAGGTTCACTAGACCCCTCCACTAACAACTAAAGACAAACACAAGGAAAAACAGACAATGGGGAAAGAAAACACTTATCTTGCAGCAGAGCACAGCAACCTCCACAACCTCAGCTTCTGCTGGAGCGAAGATAATGAGTGCACAAGGAAATATCACCTGCACCGAGGGAGGGCAATGAAACTCCTTATAAAGATGGGAAGAACCTGCTGGGTCCTAGTGACCCAGAATACTGGTGTAGAAACCAGACCGAGCACAAGACCTTCCCAGCCGTCTCCCCATGATAGGGAGATCTTATCATACCTTCTCTCTATCTACACAGAAGGTAAATGCCCCTGAAAGACGGACCGTCCTCAAACATTATGGCTGATTGGCCAAACGCTGGGACCGTCTGCGCGTGGCCTCCACCCTGTCACTCGTGCCACCCGTGACAGTACCCCCCCGTCCACGAGTGGCCCCCGGACACTCAGGACCAGGCTTATCCGGATGGGAACGGTGAAAAGCGCGGACCAGCCTAGCGGCGGAGACTTCCGACGCCGGCACCCACATCCGCTCCTCAGGACCGTATCCCCTCCAGTGCACCAAATACTGAAGAGAACGGCGCAACCTGCGAGAATCAACCACCTTTGAGATCTCAAATTCCAAATTCCCCGCCACGCAGATGGGCTCCGGGGGCAAAGGAGACGGGTTAGACAACGGCACATACGGTTTGAGGAGCGACCTATGAAATACATTGTGGATCTTAAGAGCGGGAGGTAACGCAAGACGAAACGCCACGGGATTGATAACGGCGGTTATCTGATAAGGGCCAATAAACCTGGGCCCCAACTTCCAAGAGGGCACCTTCAACTTCACATTCTTGGTAGACAACCACACGTAGTCATTCACACACAGGTCCGGACCTGGCGCACGCTTCCTGTCAGCCATACGTTTGTACCTGTCGCCTAAGAGCTTCAAGCTACTCTGTACCCCCCGCCAAACCGAGGAGAGGGATGAGGTAAATCGGTCCTCCTCAGGAACTCCGGAAGGACTAGTACCACTAAAAGTACCAAACTGAGGATGAAACCCATATGCACCGAAGAACGGTGACTTGCCAGTGGACTCCTGAAGACGATTATTAAGGGCAAATTCGGCCAAGGGCAGATAACTCGCCCAAGTCTCCTGATTGTCGGAGACAAAACACCTCAGATAAGTCTCCAAATTCTGATTCATACGTTCGGTCTGCCCATTAGACTGAGGATGAAAAGCAGAAGAGAAGGACAAAGCAATTCCTAAACGTGCACAAAAAGCCTTCCAAAACTTGGAGACAAACTGAGTACCACGATCAGAAACCACCTCGGAGGGAACTCCATGAAGCTTCACAATCTCACTTACAAACACCTGTGCCAGAGTCCGAGCATTAGGAAGTGCGGGCAGTGCCACAAAGCGAACCATCTTACTGAATCTATCAACCACTACCAGCACTACCGTCTTGCCTGCAGACGCCGGAAGATCGGTGATAAAATCCATTGACACATGTGTCCATGGCCTCTCAGGAATAGACAATGGCAAGAGAGAACCAGCCGGACGGGTATGCGGGACCTTAGCCCGTGCACACACACTACAGGCAGATACGAATTCCGCTACGTCCTTCCGCAACCCCGGCCACCAAAAGCGGCGAGATAAAAGATCGTAGGTGGCCCTACTGCCGGGATGCCCTGCCAACACGGAGTCGTGATGCTTCGACAGCACACTGAGACGCAAAGATGATGGCACAAAAAGTCTCCCAGAAGGACAGGAGGCAGGGGCGCCCCCCTGGACCTTCAACACCTCCCCCTCCAGATCAGGGCAAAGAGCAGAAACAACCACCCCCTCCTGTAAGATGGGAACGGGACTTTCATGAGCACTACCACCCGGGAAACTACGCGACAACGCATCAGCCTTCACGTTCTCAACCCCCGGACGGTAAGTGACGGTAAAATTAAATCTCGTGAAAAACAAGGACCACCGAGCCTGCCGGGGATTGAGACGCTTGGCGGACTCAAGGTACGACAGGTTCTTGTGGTCGGTAATAACCATGATGGGATGGACAGCCCCCTCCAGCCAGTGACGCCATTCCTCAAAAGCCAACTTAATAGCCAACAGCTCCCTATTACCAACATCATAATTCCTCTCGGCCGACGACAACTTCTTGGAGAAGAACGCGCAGGGCACCCATCTCCCAGGCGAAGGGCCTTGCGACAATACAGCCCCCACCCCCACCTCAGACGCATCCACCTCCACAACGAAGGGCTGAGAAAGATCGGGCTGACGGAGAATAGGTGCGGAAACAAAACAACGCTTTAGGGAGGAGAAAGCCTGGCGAGCAGACTCCGACCATTCGGAAAAATCTGTCCCCTTCCTAGTCATGTCCGTAAGAGGCGTCACCAGCACCGAATAGTTCCTAATAAATTTACGGTAAAAGTTGGTAAACCCCAAAAAACGTTGCAATGCCCGTAGATTGTCTGGTTGTTCCCAGTCCAGCACCGCCCGGACTTTTTCCGGATCCATCCGAAAACCCAACGGCGACAGGAGGTACCCCAAAAAACGTACCTCCTGAACGGCGAAGACACATTTCTCGAGTTTAGCATACAGCTTATTGTCCCGTAAGACCTGTAACACCTGCTTGACATGGGACTGATACGTCTCCATATCGGGGGAATAGATCAAGATATCATCCAAGTAAACAACCACAAATCTACCCACCAAATGATGGAATATGTCATTGATAAAGTGTTGGAAAACCGCAGGGGCATTAGTGAGCCCGAACGGCATTACGAGACTTTCAAAATGGCCGTCCGGGGTATTAAATGCCGTCTTCCATTCATCCCCCTCTCTGACCCTAATCAGGTTGTAGGCCCCCCTCAAATCCAACTTGGAGAACCATTTAGCACCCACTACCTGACTGAATAAATCAGGAATCAGAGGGAGGGGGTACGGATCACGGACAGTAATCCGATTCAACTCCCGGAAATCCAAGCAAGGACGGAGGCCCCCATCTTTTTTCTTAACAAAAAAGAAACCAGCCGCAACCGGCGAAGTTGAGGGCCTGATGTGACCCGTCTGCAGACTCTCGGAAATGAAATCCTTCATCGCCTGTCTTTCCGGACCCGATATAGTAAACATCCTAGCTTTGGGCAGTTTAGCTCCGGGAACGAGGTTGATCGGGCAATCATACGCCCGGTGAGGGGGCAGGTCTTGGCACCCCTTCTCTGAGAACACATCCTCATACTCTGATAGGAACGGGGGCAGAGATACAGCAGACACCACCGAAAACGAGGTAACCAAACAATTCTCAGAACAAAAATCACTCCATTCCACAATGTCCCGGGACTGCCAATCCACTACGGGATTATGTTTAATCAACCATGGCAAGCCCAGGACAATGGGAGCGGGGAGACCGTCTAGAACATAGCAAGATATCGTCTCTTGATGTTGGGATCCAACCGTCAACTTAATGTCATGTACGATATGTGTGAGACTACCCTGAGCAAGAGGTGCTGAGTCGATGGCATAGATACGGATGGGGCGAGACAATAAACAGCAGTTAAGCCCATGAGCGTCTACAAAATGAGCATCCACCATGCTGACCCCCGCACCACTATCCACAAACACAGAAATACCCTCCGTTTTGCCCTCCAGCGTCACCTCCGCACTTAGGAGGAAACGGGAAGTACAAATGGAGGATACACACACCTCCCGCTCGACCACCTCCACACCCCCCATAGTCACATAAGGTCCAGGCACCCCAGTCCGTTTAGGGGTGTAGGGACAGGCCCCAATAAAATGGTCCCCTTTCCCACAAAAAAAAACAGACCCCCTTCCCCTTACCCCGGGAGGTACCGGAGGAGAACCTCGAGGCCGCCGCTCCTCCCAGCTGCATAGGTTCCTCCGCACTCGGGAGGAACGACTCACCCTCCGCGTGACCTCCCGGTAACCAGGAATCACCACGAGAATGGCTCCCAGTAACAGGAGGTCTACCCCTCCGCTCCTGTAGGCGCCTATCCATACGAATAGCTAACGACATAGCCGCCTCCAGGGACGGAGGGGTCTCATAAACCGCCAGAGCATCCTTCAGCCTCTCCGAAAGACCCTGACAAAAGTGACTCCTGAGCGCCGGATCGTTCCACTTCGTGTCCGTAGCCCACCTGCGGAACTCAGAACAATACGATTCCGCCGACCGAGTCCCCTGGCGGAGATGGCGTAACCTGGATTCAGCCAAAGAGACACGGTCAGGGTCATCATATATGAGGCCCAGTGCGTCAAAAAATTCATCCACAGAGCGGAGACAAGTAGAGTCCTGTGGCAGAGAGAAAGCCCAGGACTGGGGATCTCCCTGCAGTAGCGACATAATAATTCCTACATGCTGCTGCTCATCACCAGTGGAATAAGGCCTAAGCCTAAAGTATAATTTACAGGCCTCTTTGAACACAGTAAACTTATCTCTACCTCCTGAAAACCTGTCAGGGAGGGCAACCTTAGGTTCAGGTCTGGCCTGACCCAATGCTTGATTCCCCAAGACACCATTTTGCGGTTGCGGGCCCTGTAAAGCCGACCGAAGGTCCGCAACCTCCAAAGACAGTGACTGCAGCTGCTGGGCCAAAGCAGACACAGGATCCATAAGGAAAGGAAGAAAAATCGGTTCCTCCCCTGTCCTTCAGTTACAGTATTGGCAGGTGATAATGTCACGCTGGGAGCGGGAGAGACACTCAGCGTAGGACAACGACGGGGGGGGGGAATAAGGAGTCCCTAAAGCTATGGGCACAAGAAGGAGAGGGTGACCCCTAGTCTTACTGGGGCTGACCCTGTCTGCCCTGACGTCCCTATACAGTTTCCTCAACTGTCGCCGACCACGAACCTCGTCCCTCTCTGATCCTAGCACTACCTTATCTAAGGATCAGATGGAGAGGTTCACTAGACCCCTCCACTAACAACTAAAGACAAACACAAGGAAAAACAGACAATGGGGAAAGAAAACACTTATCTTGCAGCAGAGCACAGCAACCTCCACAACCTCAGCTTCTGCTGGAGCGAAGATAATGAGTGCACAAGGAAATATCACCTGCACCGAGGGAGGGCAATGAAACTCCTTATAAAGATGGGAAGAACCTGCTGGGTCCTAGTGACCCAGAATACTGGTGTAGAAACCAGACCGAGCACAAGACCTTCCCAGCCGTCTCCCCATGATAGGGAGATCTTATCATACCTTCTCTCTATCTACACAGAAGGTAAATGCCCCTGAAAGACGGACCATCCTCAAACATTATGGCTGATTGGCCAAACGCTGGGACCGTCTGCGCGTGGCCTCCACCCTGTCACCCGTGCCACCCGTGACACTGAGGCTGTGAGGGTACTACAGGCCCAGCAGCCAAAACCGGAGGACGGGAGACTCCACGTCTCCCGGCCACAGCAAAGCACCTGGAGGCACAGCAGCATCGGAGAGCTCAGGGCCAGTTGCCAGAGGAGTGGTGCCCGGGAAGAGCTCAAGCTGCCTGCCATACGAGTAGGAGACTTACAAGCAGGAAGAGAGGGTCGCAGCTTAGCTACAGGCAGCTACGACCAGCAAAGAGTAGCGTGACAGGGAGGCCTCAGAACTCTCCGGGTGAGGAGGTCCCCAACTTGCTTCTAGGCCACCCAGATTCCCAACATCTCCAGTGGAAATTGCCTTGGTCTGAACATGCTACTACCAGTAAAGATAAAGGAGACTACAACTGTGTGTCTGTCGGTTATTCCGCGCCCTCAGTCCTGCACCCCAAAGGGTGCCATAGACTTTACCGGTTGCCCTGGGGAACCGCTCCACCTTAGCTGAGTGGCGGCATGACAATCATCCCTGAAACCAGAATCCCTGAACTTTAAGTTGATGCCCAGGGTCACGAAGCCGGGTCTTGACCCCTGTGACTCCCCAGAAGTATCAAAGCCCCAGTTCCAAGTACCCCACGTCCCTGGGGCATATCACTATCTTCAGTAGTGCACTGCTCCCCTGCTCCCCTGCCCTCTGGCTTCCTGCTCGTTAGGTAGCAGTGCGCTCCTGATGATTTACAATTTGGCCAGTGGTATGAGTGAACTGCTGGCCCAAACTGTGTGCTCTCTAATACTACTAGCAGAGTAGTGGGGGTACTCTAGCTGACTGCTTTCAAGCACACACTACTTCCCTAAGTTATCGGCCATGTCTAAGGTAGCAGGTAACCTTGACAATGAGCTGTAAACTATAGGAAACAGAGAATATAATATTGATATAATTTTGCTAAGAGGTGAATACTTTTTACAAACACTGCAATTTTACTAATCCCATAAAAATTATTATAATCTCAGGTCACCTGAGGAAGCCATTGTCTGGCGTAACGCATGGGGCTCATTCTATTCTGTGCTTCCCTGTGTCTGGCTTGGGCCATCATCTATGTATATGTGGGGTAGCTTCAGGTATAGGAGCAAGGTGACTATAACGATATAAGTGCATTGTCTCTATTTTTCTGTATGTACTTACCATCTATGTGTCCTTACTTGCATACATGTAGGCATTGTCTATGATATATATGTTTAGGTGACACCTATTTCTCCGTATTCATATAAAATAGCTAGGATTAACATTGTATAGATAGGTATACATTTGTAGATGGATCAATAGACTTGCACTTTTTAGGTGGTCCATCTGGTACCATGGCACATGGGGAGCACACCCACAAACTCATGTGGAGGTTTTAATTGGATTTTAAATGTTCTTCAACGTGTGTTGGTGCTTTTTTCAGCATATATAACTCGTACTAAATAAACTTGATTTTTGTATTTTCACGTAAACCTTGCTGTTGAGTCTTTCTTTAGGCTTTTATTATACCAATATTCATTACGTTTCTGGTGCTATTAAACACACAGTTAATTTGTTTCCTCTTATACCATATGTCTTTTGTGTGAGCACAGAGCCTAAAAGTATACTCTTCTTCAGATATAAGTGGTGCAGTGGCTGGGTACACCAGTAGCTTTTTTATGATATCGCTTAAACATCACAGGTTTGGAGTCGTTGAAGCGACATCGTTGGGACGTCGTTGTGTGTAACACCGAGATTCAACTATGATAAGTCGTTGGATCGCTGATCGCAGGTTTGAGAACATGTACTCAAATCACACGATCAACGATCAGCCAACTGCTGCATCGTTGTGTGTGACACCGCGATAACGATGTCGTTTATGACTTCGCCCATTCACAGCAATGAGCAGGGATCGTTGGCGGGGATTGCAAATGATACCTGCTCACTACATCGTTGGTGCATCGTCCACGATATCTAGACGTGTGGCATCTCACCAACGATGTCAAAACGATGCCGGAAACGACCACGCTCCCGCAAAATCATTGCTGACATCGTTTCAACGTCGTGCCATGTAATGGTACCTATAATCGCATAAACATGCTGCGCTTAACAAATATCTTCTGCTCTGAAACATGATGATATAATGCGATTTGTATGACATTTGACTCATTCTTCTGCTCTCTCAGTACTATTTTAACACTTTTCTCCGGTGAGAGAATCTAATACCGCTTGCGGGAGATTCCATAAGCTTCTGTGACTTTGTTTCCAATATTTTCTTGACACTTGCTCACATCTGCCGCCTTCAGGGAATTTGGGACAATTTTAAACATGTCCCAGATGGGTCTTTGTGTATTGTGTGGTTCCTCATTCAACATGATTTAAAGCTTTTATGACATTTTCCTTTCTTGTTTAGGTTGAATCTTGGATTCCTAATGCTTAATGGCATGTGTCAGCTATAGGTATAGCAGCTTCGTAAAGTTAGCTGTTTATCATGCTCATTAAGCACAGGTATCTATAAGGCGGCCGTCACACGCTGAGATATCGTGCAAGATATCGTAGACGATGTTAAATTTGCATATCGTGCGAACGACGCGCAAAATCGCTCATCACGCCGCTACACCCACAGACATCGCTCAGACGATTCCCCGATCCACCCATCCAGCGATCGTCTGAGAGATGCAGTTATCAGCAGTGGACATCGTTCAGCTAAAGTCACACAGAAATCTCCTAAACGATGTGGGAGCAAATGTGGGCGTTATCGGAGCCGATAGGCGTGGTACATGGGCTCCAAGCTGCGCCCCTCACTACACCATTGGTGCTCAGTACTGCGTCCTCATTGGGTCAGATGTCCTTTGAAACATGGCGGCCTCATCCCCACAATGTCCTGTGATATTGATCGTTAATGTATATATGTGCTGTAGCACATAACTATAAATTGCAATGGGCAAAACGTACAGAACGCAATTCCCGTGTTGCGTTGTGCAAAAATAGCTCGCTTATACGTTGTTCAATTTTAAGGTAGTGTACAGATGCGTTTAATTAAACAGCCAAAAGTGAGCTGTGTGTGTTGTCATGAGTGGATATTTTCCAACGCATGTGAAACGCATGTGTGTTTGCTGTGTGCTCTGGCTGATGTTTGATTTAGTGTGTGAGAAAGCGCATGTGTTAATCTAAGGGAATTTGGGGTAAAATGTATGACAACGCAAAGGAGACAAAGCGTCTCAGAACAAATTGTTCCTAGTGGCCTAATGTAGGTGTACCTCTCGACTGTGCCTTGCAACACTAGTGGCGTAAACACCATATATGTGGGCCAACATATGCGTGTTTGTATGTAATCCGTTGTCGGACACAAACAATGTACCAAATAACAAGTGGTGTGACACAAATCAGGGCCTTTTGGTTAATGCGTTTTCGCATAAAAACGCACGTTAAGCTGCCTCACCAACTTCACGGTAGGCCCTGTTCGAGACAGTCCTAACTCTGTCCCTAGGTGTGTGAAACTAAAAATGTGACCACTGTCACAAGGGCCTTTGGGGAGGTATGTGGGTCCTGGTCCCGCCCGTCTCTCACAGGACCCATAAGCCGGGCCCTTCAACACAAAATTACAAAATAGTGCCAACAAGCACCATGAACCAAAATCCCTGGCTCATGTCACAGACAAGAGGTTTGTCGGTAACACACATCTCCCCTCCAATGGGCAAGGCCTGGCCCTCTACAAAACCTAAACAGAAATATCCCTAAATCTGGGTTATGTTTAAAAAACAAAACAAACAAAACATTATTCCTCTAAAATAAAAAGGAACACATGTCCTGCCTCCAAGCCGGAGCTGCAGGACACAGTCAAACAGTGCAATGGGCAATTCCCCATGGCACCATAATAATTAGGGGAGGTTCTGCTGCCAGTTCACCGCCCCTGTACCATTAAAGTACTGGCAGTACCGGTCCCTCATATCCTGTGCCTCCTGCCGGCTGCTCCCACCACCTAATGGCTGGAGTCCTGCCATCTGTGGGGCATCAGCACGCCAGCCCCCCAACACCACCTCCCCATTGCTGGAGTCTATGCGGTCCTCAAAGTTTGGTGGAGTGTAGGCCTGGCGATCCTGGCGTCTTAGAAAATTGTGGAGGACACAACAGGCCATCACTACAAGGTCAATGGATTCTAGACGCATATTAATGGCCGTGTGAAATATGCGGAAACGGCTCGCCATGATGCCAAAGGCATTCTCCACTACTCGTCGTGCACGTGAAAGCCGATAATTGAAAATGCGTTGTTGCGCATTTAGGTGTCTCTGGGGGTACGGCTTCATTAAATTCGGAAGGAGCGGAAACGCCTCATCTGCAACGAAAACAAAGTTCATGTTTCCACAGGTGCGACTGGTTGGTGGTAAATTAAGACGTCCATTCTTCAGTTTTTGGCCAAAATCCGATTGGTCAAAAACACCGCCATCGGAAACCCTACCATTTGTGCCCACGGACACTGAGACAAATTCATAATTGGCGTTAACCACTGCCATCAATACTATACTAAAATATGATTTATAATTGTAAAAAAAAGAACCACTGTGGTGGGGTTGTGTTATCCTCACATGCTTCCCATCAATGGCACCGCCACAGTTGGGAAATTGCCATTTCTGGCTGAATTCATCGGCAGTGGCCAGCCATTCCTGGGGGTTTTGTGGCAAGCGCATGTACGTGGGAGCCAGAGCACGCAGTATCGCCTCACAGGTCTCTGGAATGAGTTGGCTGAGGAGGGGACGTGATATTGCAGATGAGTAGACCAAGTCCTGCATACTGCGACCTGTTGCCAGAAACCGCAGTGTGGCGGCCAACCTCTCCTCCGCAGGCACTGCTGGACGCATTACTGTATCCTGCCGTCTGATGAGCGGGCACACTGCTGCCAACAAGATCTGAAAGGTCTCATCTGTCATCCGGAGGAAATTTTGGAAGTCCCGTGGAAAGTCGTCCCGAAGTTGGTGCAGAAGGCGAATGTGGGAATGCTGATCGCGCTGCTGCAGCCACTCCCTGGCCCAGATGCGTCGGGGTCTCCTCCTGCGTCTCTCCACCCTCTCATCCTCCACACGTGCTGCCTGCACCAGCAAAGCAGCCCCCAAAACGGCACGTTGATCTGGATTCATGCTGTTTAGAGGCAAACATATGTTTACTATGCTGGCTACGCACAAAGGTGCTTTGACCACAATGTGATCATCAAACCTGAAATGACTAAAAGGAGCATGACATGGCAAAGATATGTACCGCTGCACTCCACATGTCCAAAACAGGTTACAAAAACATACAACACCTACAGTATGAATTAAGGTGTTGAGGAAGGCCACATGTGTTGACACCGCTAAATGCCTTTGGCCAAATAATACAATACCCACAAAACCCTACACACAGTCAGATCCCCAACAACATCACTACTCCTACATCAGGGTCAACGTTTTAACTACATGAATTTTCGACACACGGTGGAGCAATATGTTGGTCAAAAACTGCACTAAACACACACAATAATTACTCACATGCAGTGGTCGCTGAGCTTGGTTTAACTCCAATATTAAGTGACCAAAAGAACGAACTATGTCCTGATGACTCCAATGCAGCAAGCCAATGCTTCAGTCCTTGTATTGTGACTAAATAACGGCCAATGTAAACCCCTAAAAACAAAATCGAAAAATAAAACAAAGAGGTGGCCCAAGAACACAAACCCCCTCATATGTACTTTTAAAACGCTAAAGATACCCCCTTTCACCAAGTTCCACATGCTGACTCCCCACGTACATACCGGCAGTAAGTCCGCAGCAAACACATTGTGCACGTTCCTGTAACGCTATATATACACAGGCGAGCCAATGACAAGGCGAGACGTCCCCTTACCCAGGTGTGTCTCCTCAACGACAAGCCACACACCCACACGCTGTTACGCCCTCAAAAAACAGGCGTGGCGACCCAGAGCATCACACAACGCCAGTGCTATGTTCAGAGCCAGGCGTGGCAGAAACTGGACGGACACACCCAACGCAGCGGATACGTGGAACCGGTCGTGGTAATTGCGATGTGTATGGCTATCGCACCTGTCATGGCCGACATGTGTCTGATCAATTTATATAAATAGTGCACTGTGAACATGTGTGTTCTACCTGCTGTTTTGTGTGTCTTGGGAGACAAGTGTGAGAGACAGCATCCAGAGACAGCATCCAGGCCGTTTGCCAGCATCTCAATTGGCTAGCAAGAAGTGTGTGATTGTTTACAGACTCTGTTGGATTCCGGAAAGGTATGTTCACATCATATGAGGAGACTGACCCTTCTAAAGTTCTGCCCATTTAGATTGTACTCCATGCACAAAGTTTGGACTGCCCCTGTCAAAACAGCACACATCCCAGTTCCTTCACCAACATTCTTGGCTTATGGAAGTGTGGTGTTGTGTTATTTAGCGGGGGATTTTCAAAATTAGCCTGGCAGTTGAAATTTCCTGCTGTGGCTGCCATTCTACACATGGCTTGGACCATGTGCCACATTGATTTTTAACGATTGCGTTTCCTTGTGTTTTCAACAGATGCCCCGGCCAAATCGCGAATTCATAAGCGCTCTGATTGCGGCCTACAAAGAAAACCCGTGCTTGTGGCAAACTCGGGCTGATGGGTACAGCAACCGTGGGGTACGGAATGCCGCTTATGACAGGCTCCTGGAGGTGGCCCACCAATATCACCCAGACCAGGACCTTGACCGGGAGGCTATAAAGACCAAAATACAGTACCTCCGTACTGTATTCCTGAAGGAGCACAAAAAGGTGACCCAGTCCCGCCGGTCAGGCATGGCAGCGGGGGCGGTATACAGACCCACGCTCTGGTATTATGACCAGCTCCTTTTTACCATGGAGCAGCAGGAGCCACGTCCCCCACTACACAGCAGCGTCTTTGCCGAGCCACAAGATCACAATGTGGGTGATGCCGTGGAGGGGATAATGTAAGTCGCTGACCTACACCAATGTTTCACAATTATCACACAATAAACATTCTTTGGCCACATCTCACCCAAGTTTGCAATGTACAGAAGCCAAACATAGACCAGAAGGGCCTCCCATCTTGATTAAGCTGTCTTCAAACACCTCCAATGTTTAGGAACATATCCAGTAGCACACAAGTAGGGAGTGTTTTGTTCCTTGGCAAAGCTCTAAGGACATTAGCATGGAGTTTTCTTGGACATCATGCACAATGTGGGTTATTGACATACATGTTACTTGATCCTTTCTGCCCAAATGACCTCCGAAAACTGTACTTCCATGTGTGCTCATGTGTTGGACCTTTCCTCTTTTTAGGATGCGCTTGAAGGTCCCTCTTCGGGGTTGTTGTCCGAGTCGGTCAACCTGCCAGCATCTCAGCAGCTGGAAGAAGTTGCGGCAGCGCCCAGCCAGGCCCCTCTGCCTTTGACACGTGCCAGGGCCCGCACACGACAAGCTCCAGCAAGCTCAGGGCCTGACCTTGTGTTACTCGCCCAGCAAGTCCTGACCCAGCAGGTGCGGGAGCCACAATGCGGCTTTGCTAATGTGGTAGCGGAGCGTCTCCCCACGTTTCCCCAGGATCAAAGGGAGCAATGTGAGCGGCTCATTCTGCAGGTGATGGACCAGGCCCGATTGGGCAACCTGACCCCCGATATGTCATTCCCACCTCCCCTTCCCCAGCCACCTGCAAACCCCCCTGCCTGGCAGTACATGGGCCCTCAGCCCCATGTGCAGCAACCCCCACCACCTGTGCCAGCCCATGCAAGGCCTCGCATAGTGGGTTTGCAGCAGCAGCAGCCAGCGGCCAACCAGTTGTACCCCGATGTCGAACCTTATTTTGGTCCCCATTTTGCTAATCTTTAGTTTGTTAGTTTATTGGCTCTGTTTCCCCTGTTTTTTTTTATTTCTTTTAGTTTTTTTCCATAGGCACACCTAATTGCCTGTTCCCTACTTGTGATGTTTTTGTTTTGTGTGTGGCGTTCCTGCGACAATAGCAGTTGTTTTTATGTTGCCTTAATTTTAGAATTCTTTGATTTCTGGGAGTGTGTTGAACTGCCCTTTTTTTTGTTTAACATTAAAAAAACAAAAATTTCTGCCCACACACGTTACATATGTTGTCCATGATTTGTGCATGTAGTTTGAAAGTTGAACCTTCCAAATTTAGCTGCACCGCAGCTACAGTAGCCCACATGCTCCATCCTGCAAGCGGAACATATGTAGAGGGCAATTAACCTTAAACCTTAGGTATGCAGCTTTCGGTGTCCATACTTATTGTTGGAACAGCAAGGCAGCAGAGGTGTCCTTGCCATCATTGTCGGTGGTCTACAACATGGGATAATATTAATGGTGGCAGCCTTCTACAGCTTGGCGATGGGTAGCTCGAAATCCACATTGATGTTTGTTGTCAGAGCATTGTTTAATTGTTCTGATCACTTACATTCTTCAAGGTTTGGTGGTTGGTCGCCACACCGCATGCTGCCAATCTGCACCTTGTGTGCAAACATGTGTTAGGGAGCCCTTCCTCTACCCCAACCTGTTTTTCCACATATTTGCCATTTATGCCCTTAAAGACCACCATCAACCTCCAATAAACATGTACATAATTGTGTCCAGTCAGAAACAAACAGAGTTAACAGATTGGGTTCAAATTTTTACTTGGTTGTGTTAAAGGGCCAATAGCAAGCACAACAAGGCCGCAATAGTGTAGAACAGTGGGAAGTAACCAAACTGTTTTGTGATTTCCGAAAGGATGGACAGTATCATAAAAGAGGCCAACACGGTAGCCCTTACACATAACATATGGTCCAAATGTTGGACAATAGAATAAAATTGGCCAACAGGGGCCAAAACCAAAAAAAACAACATGCCAACATGGCATGACCCAACCAATGTCGGTGTCCAACGTGGACAACACTACGTCATGTCCGCCTGGAGCCTTAGGGGGTCCCATAACATCACCCTTAGGGGAGCCCACCATCTTGTTGCTGGTGTGCACCCAGCAGGTAAAGGAGGCGGCCCAGTTCTCGGAGATGATGCTCAATAGTTGTCTGGAGGTGTTGTAGGAACTGCATCTGGGCCTCCAAATCCTCCACGACAGTAGGGAGCCCTGTATGTTGAGGAAAAAAAAAACTACTGTGGAAACATACAGTGTTTTTGGTACAAAGAGAAAATCAATGTATGGTACTTACGGTCTTGCTCCTCATCCTCACCACTATCAGGGGTGGAAGGGGATGGACTGAGACTCCATCCAGCTGAGCCTGCACGTTCACCATCTGCACAAACATTGAGGAGAACAGATCAGTTACACCCTTGTCAACAAAACTCTGTTGCTTAACACAATCATAACTCCACTATGCTGGGTGTAGAATGCATCAATACACACTTACCACCATAGTCGGGTAAGTGTGGGGCCATATCCTCCTCTGCCCTCGCCTCCTCCACAGGTCCAGGTTGGGGCCGAACATCATCCCCGGCTGGCTCTGGGGACATGTCCACCCCTGGGCTCGGAAGCGAGCTTGACACGCTTGGGGGAGGTGTGACGGGTGGGCTGGGGCTCTGTGGCCAGATGATGTGGCCTGTTGGCAACAGAGGGCCCGGGCTGGACGGTGGGCCATCATCACTCCCAGCCAATTCCTCGTCCTGCGCACCATCCTGCGTTGAGGGTGTTGATGGGAGCTCGCTCTCGGAGTGCAGCCACTCCTCACATGATGCTACATGTGCCTCCTCCCCATCATCATTGCTGCTGGCCGAGGGTGTCCCTGCTGGCTGCTGTGGGGGTGGGTTCTGTGGGGCAACTCCTGATGGTCCAGGGTGTGGTTCCTCGTCAGAAGACGATTCCTCGGCATCTGTTTGAAAGCAGAAGGTAAAGGTTTAGAAAAGACAGGGTTCCCACATGGTGTTTTGAAAGTTGCATTGGGTGCCTGGTGTCTTAAGTCCATTTTAATGAATGACTCCACCTCATGTTGTAGCCATACACTAATGTTGTAAGCATGTAATGTGTGTGGTACACCAAACTATTAGTTACACGAGGGCCAGTACACTGGCCACATATGTGGCCATGGGTTTTACAAAACAACGCATGTGCGATGTATGGTTTGGTTATGCCTAGGGGCCACATTAGCCAATGTGACTTGCTGCATGCCTGCTTTTAACGACCTTTGAATGAATATTGTATTTATGGGTGCTACCGCAGGCTGGGAGTTCAATTACACATGTGTAGGTTGCAACATCTGTGGGACTTTGTGGCTTGTGTGGCCTTTATAAGCTACCTATTTTGTGTCTGATGGTCGTTTAATATGATGAGTTGTGTTAGCATTTTGAAGACACGCTTGTTGAAGGCGGAAATTTGTCCCTCAAAACAGAGCAAATGCCGGCCTTGCCTATAGCAACACATCCATCCCTATTGCAATAGGCCTAACTTGGAGGGCCACTAAAATCAGACAACTGTCCCCACTCAAAATGTCTATCAGTTTAAAATGCAGCCTTGATTCGGAGGATGGTCTCGAATTTACTAATCCCTAAAGCAGCATGTCACATTGCCGGATCCCTAATGGCTGCCATTGATTGAGTGGCTATATGTTTTTCTGGCCTTACTAGAGCATGTGGCCATATTTGGAGACAAGTGTATTTGCTGGGAAGGGCACACCATCGGCTTGGCCATAATTTGGATTGGCCAATATGCATGACATGGGGCCCTATTGGCCACCTTTGGAGAAGCCGTTGTGGTTCTCCTTGGACCCGATTTTGATGTCAAAAACATGGTCATTACGTTCCCACTTGAAAAAACTGGAAGGTCAGGGTTAGTACAATTCGGCAAAGGTTCAAAGTACTGTGCCCGAGCACCCCCCATTTGCAGGGCCTCACGGTTTGAGTACAGGTCGGCCACTGCAGTTTCTATATATATATATATATAGTTTAGAGTATATAGTAGATATAGTTTATATAGTTTATGTATTTCCAACTGCGCATATGTGACTGGGACATCAACGCAGGTCCTGGCCAGAGGATCCACACCTATGGCAAATACATGATGCCCCAGCAAACGGCAGGTGTTTGTTGAACATGTGAGAGGGCACCATTTTGAATTAGCAAAGTGGGCCAACAGGGACTAGGCTGCCTAGTTATGGGGGGACATTAGGTGCACACACACGGAAGAAGAGGGATTAACACAGGGGACTTGAGGGGATGACACACAGGGTTGAACATGGGTGGCCAAGAGGTGTCAGTAGGGGCCAACAAAGGGGTGTGCAGGGGATGCACAAGGGGAGAACATCTTTGAAAGTCACATTAAATGATCCTGCTGAATGTTGTTTGTGAGGGATGTTTTTTAGCCAACGCCAGTGATCCGTTTTGTAAAATGCTGGCTTTTTGACATTGGGCAGCCTCATTGATTGCGGTATTGAACTGTGAGAGTAGCGTGATCCAATACAATAGTGATTTTGGCCAGAGTCCTGTGTCCAAATTTACGCTTGATGTCTGCACAAACATTGGTGGGGGGAGGCGGGGACCACACTATCCTTGGAATATGTTTGGAGACATTGCTGGGTATTTAGAGACATGGACATGTGCAGGTGTGTGTGGGGCCCCAACATTTACTCACCACGCATCCTGGCAATCCGGGCACGGATGTCCACAATTCTGCCCGGGCTCTTAAATTTGAGATCGGCGATCTTGTGTTGTATCGCCTTCACATCCCTCTCCACACACAGCTGGCGCCGCAGGGCTCTCTGAATTTTCAGCACTGTGCTGCGGTTCCGCAGCCTGGGATGCTGGTGGGGGTGGCGGCCCCAATAATCTAATCGATCACAATGATCGATCAAAATCATTAGTTCCGCCATCCCCCACGTGGCAGCGCAGCGTGTTGCGGCCATAACTGAGCAGCAATGTGCATGGGAGGAGCTAGCACCTTGCAGGCGGAATGAAACTGAAACCAACTTCATTCCGTCTGGACCGCCCCTTGCGTCACATTACAACACTTAAAGGCGACCTACGCGGCGTTAACAGCCCAATCATCAATTTTGGTGTGACCTAAGAAACAACATCCCATGGCCGTGGCGTAACGCCGCGTTTAGGTGTGCCGCGCCCGCCAACATTGTGTGGGTGTATGACAAGGTGGACACTATATAGCAGGGTCGGGGACCACGCAGATTCGATTATGAAGTCGACGCGATTGGGTGCACAGTTCGGGGATATTGTGCAGCCGACGCCTATGTGTGGTGCTGAAGACAGCGCTTTCAAAATGGCGCCCTGTGAGGGCAGCCAATGGCAACGCATCGTCTTCCACCAATGCGAGCTAGTGCTGATGCAGCCAATCCGAAACCATTTCGTTGCACGAATCACCACTGAGGGGGTCAGGCAATAGGAAACTCCTGACACGCCTACGTGATGGATTTTGCCATCGCTGAAATCACACGTTTCGTCTGATGTCGGGAATTTACACGTGTCGATTGTGCGTAGTTAATTGGGCGATATCGTCAGATCTGAGAACCGAACCTCAGATCACGATTTAGAGATTTGATCAGATATCGCTCGTCGTATCTGGCCGTCACACGCACAGACATCGCTTACGCGATGTTTAATCTGCCGCTTTCAAGCGATATCTTGCACGATATCTCAGCGTGTGATGGCCGCCTAAGGAGCATGAGATGTAAAGGGAGCCTTTTATCAGGTTTTCCCCATTTAAATGATATAAACCACCTTTCAGTCATATTCAATAGTATTCCTGCAACCCTTTCATAAGAGTACAGCTGCCTTATATATATAAGAAAATACATTTCATAATTGCCCCAACAGTGGACTGCAGTGCCTGGGCCCACAGGTAGAATTGAAACTAGGGGCCCATACTACATGCAAGTTCCTATTAGCAGAAATGAGGAAAAATGGATTGACAGCACATCCACTAGTAAAATTATTGATCTTTGTTGCAAAAACATTAAAAAGGTAATCTAGTATTGAAGAAATGCTGATGCGTTTCTAACGTGAAGTGCATCCTTAGGCTCCTTTCACATCAGCGGTTTACGCTAACGGCCGACTTGCGGCCCGGACCCGACAAGCCCCATGTATTGTCTATGGGGATTCCGGTGCGGCAAGTGCGGTTCTGTCAGATGCAGCCGATCCGGCACTTGCGGATGCGAAAAAAAAGCGCTGCAAGCGGCTCATTCAGGAGCCGCGGGGATAGCGGCGCCAGTAAGCAGAGAGTTATCTGCAGTGATCCAAGATCATTGTTACAATAGTAACCGCTTGTTTGGTCACTTTGGCAACGGTGTCAGCGGTGACGTCACCGCTTAGCACGCCGCAGGCTCTGCTCACTCATTCAGTGATCAGAGGGCACGGAGAGCGAAACGTTCTTCCTCCCCATGCTTTCTGATATAGCAAAGCTGCATCTGTTAAAGAAGACAGATGACAGAGAAGATGAGGATCGTGGATGGTATTAGGGTGGGGAGGGAGTAATAAATGTGGAGTCCCTAAGTGACTGTGTTTTTATTTCAAATAAATACATTTTTATCTGTGTTGTGTCTTTTTTAACCCTTTATTGGAGATTCTTAATGGCCGGGTCTAATTTGGCCTGACATTAATGTGACGCCCCTCTAGCTAGGCGCCACAGAAAGGAATTACACTCTGACAACAAATGTGATATCTCTGTAAGTTGTCAGTTCAGGGTTTAACCTATGGAGTCTGTTTTTACAAACACACACCTAAGACTAGGCCACCTAGAATAGAGGGACTGATAATTTAGTAGGTCCAGAAAGGGGGTGGAGCCTAGGTTAGAGTAGTGAGAGTTGAGTGACAGCTTACCTCAGACAGTGCTGGGAAGGCAGTCAGGAAGGATGTGCCTGACAGTGCTCTGACAGGAGGGTCCCCCATCTTTAAGAGGGGACCCAGGACAGAAGGAAATGGACCAGCACCAGTTGGAGCCGGCTGGTATCATTTGGGGAAACACCGGCAGCACGGGAAGCCGAGGCGGTCAGTAGTTTACCTCTGGCCGCAAACCGACGAGCTGCGGGCCCATAATCATCAGGTTGCCGTTAGAGCCACAAAAGGCACCTCACCTCTCAGGACTGAAACTGGTTCAGGACACTAGAGGTAACGGGCCGGATTCCGATGGCAGGAGAAGGAATAGGGAAACATTCCTGTCCGTACCAGTAAAGGAACAAACCTTACCTACTAGCTACAGACCGTGGGACTGCGGGAGAGCTCTGCAAGGGTGATAAAGACAGAGAAGGACAGATTAGACCCCGAAAGACTTGAGAAGGAACATCTGGAGACTCCATAGGGGGACCCTGAACCGGCAACAGACACCCGTTAAACCAGACTGTACCCTGTTTCACCTTACCATCTGCCGGTACCCAGTAAAGTGGAGTTGAATTGGTCTCTGTCATTCTTCTCGCCGGTGCCTGGAGGGCTTCAGCACCATCAGCAGCATCTCACCAGAGGGGTAAGAACAACCACAACTATTCCCCTCATACTCCTCATCATCCACCATCACCGCTGCCCTGAGGTAAAAGCTCCACTTGTGGGGAGCTGGACCACACTTGGCTGCACCCTTCATCACCTCAGTGGCCGGCCTGCAGCGCTGGTACCCCAAATTACTGGGAACCACAGGTGGCATCACATACCCCTGTAAATATTCCCTTCCCACCATCTAACAAATGATAACCAGGGCACAGAACCGGGAACCCGACCACCCGTGATTTCCCCAGTTAAACCATCAGACCCAGGCCCGGTATCCGAGTACCCCTTGCCCTGGGCTCATCATTAAGAATCTCAGGGCTTTATATCAGCTGGTAAAACAAATCTGATATTAACCCCTTTGTTACCCAATGTTCCACCCGCCACCAGGGCGCAAGAAAAGCCTGGTAAAGCGCCTGGAAATGGCGCTTCTTATCAATGCTCCATTTTCAAAGGCGGCTGTGGGCTTCTATTCTTTAGCATGGGGGGCCCTAAAACAAAGGGCCCTGACCCCACTGAGAATACCAGCCCCCAGCTGCCTAGTTGTACCTTGGCTGGTAATTAAAAATAGGGCGGAGCCCATGCATTTTTTTTGCCAGCCAAGGTAAGATTAAGCAGCTGAGGCTGGCAGCTCGCAGCTGTACGCTTTAGTCAGGCTAGACATAAAGATACTGCAAATCCCCACCCTTTTTTTTAACCCCTTCATGACCCGGGAATTTTTCATTTTTCATTTTCCTTTTTTGCTCCCCTGCTTCCAAGAGCCATAACTTTTTTATTTTTCCGTCAATATAGACATATCCGGGGTCTAGCCAGGACCCTGAGTTGTCACGTGAGTGCCGTAGATCTCACGATACTATAGCGGGATCTCCAGAGCAGACGGGGAACAGCGCGTTCCCCACCGCGGCCGCCTTGGATCCCACTGTCGGTGATTGACAGCGGGATCCAAGGGGTTAACAGCGCCGATCGGATCCCGGATCCGATCGGAGCTGTTAGCCTGACATCTCAGCTGTGCACATCAGCTGAGATATCAACTGTTTGATGTGAGCTCCGCGCCGGAGCTCACATCAAACACCCCTTACCGTCCCATGACGTTGTACAACGTCATAGGTCGGGAAGGGGTTAAACTATTTATTTAACACCATTTGACTGCAGGTTGGTTGCCATACACTAATATGCATGGCAACAAAGCACAATCACCATCCGGATTGTGGAAATGCACTCTGACTACAACTGCCAATCACAGAGTCTCTCACAGAGTGTGCGCGTCTGTGACTGGCTGTTTGTCTGACAGTGCAGTGAATATGCAAATAGCTTAATAGGCGGCCCTGGAAGTGATTCAGTGGGAGACTGAGCGGCCCAGGAGCAACAGCAGGAGCCTAGTAAGCCCGATCTACCTGTTCTTTTGATCTATCTTCACTAGGTTCTGTCACAGCTGTATGGCAAAACAGTATACAGGCAGTGTACATCATGTCTGTATACTGTTCTCATGCAGTCTGAGCATGTTCTCATCCATCTCTGCCTTTTAACAGCCCCCCTCTAGACCTCATCGCTATTCGGTTTGAGCTTCTTTTTTTTCTTTGGTTATACTGTGCCTGTCAATCACAGTAATGCCATTATCAAAGATGGATATGGCATTACTATGACTGGCAAACAATCCCAGCAGGGGTCTCTTCTATCTCTCACTTATTGTCTTTCTTGCTTCTTCAGTAATATTATGCTATGTCTCCATAATTCCTCAGGCTTTCTTTCATCCATGTACAGTGATGTAAATCGGTTGCACAGAGATTTCTAAAAAAGAAACATATGTTGGTCAAATCAAAGTTGGGAATGACCTGTTGTCTAGTCTGTTTGCGTAGTTTCAGGGGCGGACCGTCACCCCTGGGGGCCCTGGTGCAGGAGAGGACCAGGGGGCGGGGCTACTGGCCATCGGCACGGCCCGGGGGGCGGGGCTACTGGCCGTCGGCGCGGCCCGGTGGGGAGGTGTTCCGCTGGCCGTCGGCGCGGCCCGGAAAGGGGGGGGAGGGTGCCGCTTGGAGCCGCACTGAGCCGCACTGAGCCGCAGGCGCGATGGTCTCCTACCTGGGAGCCGCGCGGAAGCATTCTGGGAGCCGGAGGAGCAGAGGAGAGGAGGGGCGGGATCGGGCAGGGGAAGCAGGAAGCTCTCTGCTTCCCTTGCCTGACCCTCCTCTCCTCTGGCGGCGGCTTGCGGGGGTCGGCTGGGGCCCCCCCTCCAGGCTTGAAGGGGCCCCCAGCCGGTCGGGGCCCTGGTGCAGCTGCACCAGCTGCACCAGTGTAGTTCCGCCCCTGCGTAGTTTGACTCTAATCTTTCGTGTCAAAAGTTCATGACCATTTCCATAGTCAGCTCCTGTCCTTGTTTCTGCGGTAATCATTGACGACCACCATCTTTAGCGAATAAATATGCAAATATGAACTCAATCTAATTCTGATAAGTGTCACTCGGTGATGTCCATGTGTAGAGTCTTTGTTTGTGAATGTGGAAGAAGGTGTCCATGATAGACAGTTGATTTGTTGTAAAAAAGTCAATGAATCTTCCTCCATAGTCATTTTGCTCACAAAGTCCAAAGTTTCCAACAACTGTTCCATGTTTGCCATGGCCCAATTTGGCATTCAAGACTCCAGTGATAATAAGTCGTGTTTTGGTATCTTGTTGATTTCTTCTTCAACTTGATCATAGAACAGTTCAACTTGCTCCTCCTCGGTGCAACGCCGACATCCCTGCTGGGACATCGACATGCTCACTGTTGCAGCTGGACCGTGTGCCTTCTTCCTTCTTCACGGCCTCCCATCAGCTCTTCTGCTTCCTCTTGCTCACAAGACCTGTGCACACTGCACAAGTCTTTCAGGAGTGCGCTTAAGGCGCGCACCCATGCTTCATCCCTGCTCTTAAAGGGTCATAGCACTACGACCCGGAAGTACCCCTCAGCCTATGACTGAGAGGCACTGGATATTTAAGGCACCTTCGCACTGGAGGAGGTTCTTAAGCAGTGTGGTTAGTTGTTTGTCTGCTGCTTAGCTAGTTGTCAGGTCCTATTTCCTCGAGTCTTTTACCTGGCACTTGTGCTTGCTGCACCAGCATACGTAACACTAGGCATCTGTTGTTGGAAGTATTATTATTATTATTTTATTATTAGGTATTTATATAGCGCTATTAGGATACATGGCGCTGTACAAGTTAGAGGGTAGACAAAGACAAGTGGTCGAAGAACGACGACAAATCGACAAAACAATCGTACGGGTACAATAGGGCCAGGGATCCTGTCCGCGAGGGCTCACAGTCTAGAGGGAGTGGGGAGGGAGACAGTAGGAGGGGGAGAGGCGAGATGGTGCAGTGGATTGGGTCTCAGTGTGTGTTGTAGGCTTGTAGAGTTGTATAATTGTGATATGAATTGATGTTCCTTGTAGTTGTATTGAGATGACTATCACTGGCTGCATTGTACCTCAGGACAGTGTCGGCCAATTTTTGCTTGAGAATGAAAACAACACCGTTTCTTCTTCAGTTATCATTGCCAGAATAGTAGACCCAATGTTCGTTTGACTGGAAATGTTGGGATTGAGTTAATCTTAGTTTGCTAAGTACGAGTAAGTCAATTCCTGTTCTGTCCTTTTCAGCTTTGATAATGTCGAGTTTGCTTTGGTTTATGGTTTGTACATTAGAATTTCCAAACTTTATGATTTCTATGCAGCTTTTCATCTTTCCGTTCAAACAAATAATAGCAGCACCAAAGAATTCCTTGCGACTTTGATCCTGGCACATCATTATTATTATTTATTTATATAGCGCCATTATATTCCATGGCGCTTTACATGCTGAAAGGGGCAGACTAGGACAAGTAACATAGTAACAATACATGTAACAATAAATGTGGACAATTCAGTCGTACAGATACAAGAGGGGAGAAATCCCGTCCGCAGGGCTCAAAGTCTATGAGGGGCGGGTGGGGATACAGTGAGAGGCGGAAGTTCCAGTTGTGAGGCGTGTGGTGGACTGGGTCTTATTGCAGGTGGTAGGCTTGGCGAAGAGGTGGTCTTCAGGCTTCTTTTGAAGGTTTCCAGGGTAGGAGAATGTCTGATGTGTTGGGGCAGTGAGTTCCAGAGTATGGGTGAAGCCCGGGAGAAATCCTGTATGCGGTTGTGCGAAGAGGAGATGAGGGGGGAGTAGAGGAGGAGCTCTTGGGAGGATCGCAGGTTGCGTGAGGGTAGGTATCGGGAGACCATGTCAGAAATGTATGAGGCTTGATCACACTCAGATCAACCTTCGGCTCTTCCCCAGTAGCTTGTTTAGGGCCTTCTGACCTAGGGGTGCATCTTGTAGCACTATATTGAAATCCTTTAGTTGTACTCTTCATCATGTTTTCTTGGGATAATGCAGAAGTAGATTGCCAGTCCTTTCTTTCACGCAGTAATGTGGCATGAAAGAGGTACACTGAATCAAAGTTGTATGTTGTCAATACAAGCCGCTTCATCATGCACAGACTTGCTTACATGGCCTGCACAGGGTAGGTAGTATGATTAGTTTGGTACCTCAGTTGAAATCTGTCCACCTTTTGTGTCCATTGTGGCTAAATACATTGCTGACGCCATGGCTTTCAACATCACTGATCCACACAAATACACACTACAAATATACAATATATACCTAATGTTAGGTCCCCTGGCACTGCTCCCCAGCTCACCTCTGCTGGGTCTGCATCCTCTGCTCCTCTACCGATCAGGGCATCCGGCATCCAGGCGTGCTGTGTCCTTGGAGCCATCGCCGGGTCCCTTCCTGTCTGCTGACCACTCGGCTCACACACCAGCACACTACAATGGTTAGAGTTATGAACCTAATCAGCGGAGCACTAGGCGCAGTCGCGCTCCTCCCCTGTGAATGTAGGGGCCCGGCACGGCTCAACCTGACACTCCCCTTGGTCAATAGCTGTCCATCCTCTGGTACATCAGACCACCTCCACTGATGGGAGGTTCCTGATTATTGATTTAGTAAGCTTCTGCTTCTCTGGCTGTTAGTCAGGCTTCTTGTGCTCTCCTCCGGTAGACCCATTCCTGCTCTCCTAGCCTCGGGCTTTGACCCCTCGAATCCTCTAGCTATAACGTAGTATAGGTTAACCCTACGAGCCGCCCCCTGGTACTAGCAGCGTGGTATTTAGACACCCTGGCCTTGCCCCTGACAATCCCTGTATAGGGGTTGGTTAAACTAGGACCAACTCACCCAGGGGAGTTCGGTACCACTGGCCCAGTGGGTCCACTCTGGGCGCCTTTCCCTGGAAGCGTGACAGAATAATCAGGCCATGAACTCCGCTGGTACCTCGTTCTCAGTGCAAAAGGAGCTGGCTTATTTTCGGGAAAATCAGAACTGTATTATGGCTTTCCTTCAAACCATGGATACCCGGTTAGCCTCCCTTCAGACTTCCGACCCCGTGTCCGCCACTCAGCTGGCAAGCCTACAGCACGAGCTGTCCGTGCAATAAGACACGCAGTCTCGCATGCTGTTTTATTTGTTCACAGTGAACGATCGTCGGGTCTCCCTGCAGTCTGCAACCACGGCCTCGGCTCAAGCCGCAGCCTATGACCGGTCTCCAGGAGGCATCCCGAATCCTCCGCCTCGCCTTGGAAAACCACCTAGATGCAGCGTGATCCTAAGATGTGCCGCGGCTTCCTCAACCAGTGTCGTCTACACTTTGAACTACTGCCACAGCAGTATCCCACCGATAGGGCCAGGGTGGCCTTTGTGGTGTCCCACCTGGAGGGCGAAGCCCTGGCATGGGTTAACCTTCCATGGGAGCATGATGACCCCGTTGTCTCTCATTTGTCAACCTTTATGGAGACATTCCGTAAGGTCTTCAATTAACCCAGCCGGGTCGCCTCTATTCAGAATCCCTCTTCAACCTCTGTCAAGGGACCCTCACCGTTGTGCAGTACACTATATGCTTCCGCACCCTCTCCTCCAAATTGAGATGGAATAATGAGGCGCTGACTGGAGCTTTCTGGCGTGGCCTGTCCAGCAGGATAAAGGACGAACTCGCGGGTCGGGATATCCAAGCAGAGCTGGAGGACTTGATCTCGCTAGTCACTCGCATCGATTTGCATTTCCAGGAACGCTCCCGTGAATCCACTAGGGAGAGGAGATCCATCCGGCAGCTTCCCTCTGAACGCAGTCCGCACAGTCCATGGGTCGTGATGTCTTCCGCCGCCCCCTTTTCCAAACCAATGCAGGTAGATCAAGTCAGGTGGTGAAATAACGCTGAGAAGAGAGGCTGGCTCACAGCCTAAGCCTGTACTGCGGAGATGCATCCCATCAGCACCAGTATTGTTCTGAAAGAACGGGAAACTCCTCCGCCTATGTCAAATAAGAGAGGCCATCCTAGGCGAGAGCGATGCCTCTCAACCCCTCACCCTGCCCGTTCAGTTGATATGTCCGCTGAGACAATTCTCTGAGCTGGCCTACGTGGATTCTGGGGCAGCAGGAAACTTCATTCGGCAAGAGGCAGTGACTCAGCTTGGAATCCCCATAATACCTCTGTTGACGCCTCGTGTAATTGCGTCGGTGAATGGCAGACCGCTGCAGGAGATCGTCACCAATGTGACGGAAGAGTGGAGGTGCAGATCGGGGCTCTACACCGTGAAAGAATTGCCTTCTACGTCCTGCCCAGTCTCTCCCATGCCCTGCTCCTCGGGCTTCCCTGGCTCTGGACTCACAAATCTGCCCTGGACTGGCGCTCTGGAGACGTGCTGTGGTGGGGTCCTCTCTGCCAAGAGAGATGCCTGCAGTCCATTCTGCCACCTTGTTCCCCGCAACCGAATTCTGTTCTACCTGGTTTACCGGTGGCCTATTGGCAGTACACGGACGTCTTCAACATGACAGAGGCAGAAATCCTCCCACCTCATCGACCGTATGATTGCCCTATAGACCTGGTTCCCGGTATTACACCACCACGGGGACGAATCTACCCTTTCCCCAGCCGAATCGCAAGCCATGTCTGAGTATATCACGGACAATTTGGCTAGGGGCTTCATCTGAAAGTCCTCGTTCCCCTGCTGGCGCAGGGTTTTTCTTTGTGAAGAAGAAGGAGGGCACCCTTCGACCCTGTATACAGGGGCTTGAATGCAAACACCGTCAAGAACAAATACCCCCTGACGCTGATTCCGGAGCTCTTTGACAGGCTCAAAGGGGCGTGCATCTTCACGAAATTGGACCTACGAGGAGCCTACAACCTGGCTTGCATACATGCTGGGGACGAATAGAAGACTGCTTTCAACACCAGAGACGGCCATTATGAGTATTTGGTCATGACATAAGGATTGTGTAACGCTCCCGCGGTGTCCCAAGAGTTCGTCAATGACATCTTCCGTGATCTGTTGTACACGTGTGTGGTGGTATATTTGGATGACATTCTTATCTCTTCCCCGGAGTTATCCTCTCATAGACGGGACGTGCGTGCGGCAAGTCCTCCTGCGACTGAGGAAGAATCGGTTGTACACCAAGATGGAGAAATCTGTCTTGAGCAGACCTCTTTGCCCTTTCTCGGATACATCATCTCTGATTCCGGATGGACCCTGAGAAGCTGCAACTGGACCCCGGAGGCAGAAAAAGCCTTCTCCACCCTAAAGCGCTCCTTCTCAGAGGCTCCTACCTTGCACCGACCAGAGGCAAACAGACAGTTCATTCTAGAGATAGACGCCTCCTCCATAGGAGCAGGGGATGCCCTCTCCCAGAAATCCTCTTCGGGTCGGTTAGTTACCCACGGGTTTTTCTCCAAAGCATTTACCACATCGGAGCGCAACTATTCTATTGGGGATCGTGAATTGCTGGCCATCAAACTGGCATTAGAGGAGTGGCGACACCTCCTCGAGTGTGCCGTTCATCTATTCACTATCTTCACTGACCAGAAGAATCTGGCTTATCTCCTGTCCGCCCAGGGCTCAACCCCGGCAGTTCCGGTGGTCCCTGTTCTTTGCCCGTTTCAATTTTTTGAACTGCACTTCTGGCCTGGCAGCAAATATGTCAAGGCTGATGCACTGTCAAGGTCCTTCCAGCCGTCGGATGTGGAGGAGGAGTACTTCCATATAATTTACCCTACCAAGATAATCACTGTGGTTCCCTTACGTTATAGCTGGACTTCCGCCGGGTAAGACCTTTGTGGCACAGGATAAGAGGAAGACGGTCCTGTCATGGGGACACTCGTCGAGAATTGCCGGCCATGTTGGAGTTAAAAAGTCTCTCTCTTTGATCTCTCGTCACTATTGGTGGCCTACTATCCGTCAAGACATCAATGATTTTGTTGCTTCATGTCCGTCTTGTGCTATAAATAAGGTGTCTTATTTAGACCCCCTGGACTTGCCCCTGACAATCCCTGTTTAGGGGTTGGATAAACTAGGACCAGCTCACCCAGGGAGTTCGGTACCACGGCCCAGTGGGTCCACTCTTGCGCGCCTTTCCCGAAAGTGTGACACCTAATTAAACACAACAGATACTGTAGAAAAATTATATGCAAATACTAAGCAAAATAGGAGCCATACAAAGCTGTGTAAAGATCGACACCTAGTGTTTTAAAAAGAAACAGCACACTGCATGTATAGCTGCATTACGTAAATGCTCCAAAATATAAATAACAGCGAGTGAACTTCAAAGCTTTTTAACCCCTTAAAGATGTGTCAAGATTAGGTTTTACATTTTCATTTTTACCACTTCTTTCACCAAGCCAAGAGCCATAACTTTTTATTAAATTTATAACAAACAAGGGCTTGCATTGTAGTTTCGAATAACTAATTCAAAATTTACCATACTGTAGATCTGCACAGAAGCAGGGTGCAAGTATGACACAGGAAAGCAGGCTACAGAGAAGGAGGAAAGCACATGAAGAAGACAATAGTATTAGGCTGGTTTAACACTGGCGTTCGGGACATATAAGGATGTGTGTAGGGATGCAGCCGGATGGCCGAACGCATGCCGACGCATGTCAGCACTGTGTATATACTATGGATCCGTAGGCTGAAAAATCCCCATAGAAACCAATGAAATCTTTGACCAGATGAGAGAAAGAGAGAGAGACTTTTACATGTTGAGGCGTCCGACACAGTGTGCTGCCATCAGGATGACAGTGCAGCACCATTGAACTCCATTTGTGCTTTGTCCGCATCAGCATCCATGCAGTGATTTCATGTGCCCTCAGGCGGGCGAAATTGCAGCAAGTTGCGTTTTCTGGGGACATGAAAAATTTGCGGCGGGATGCAGACGGATGCAAACGAATGCCAGCGCAGTTACCCTGTGTACACATGTTAAAGATAGGGAGGCAGTGCGAATCCATAGGCAGTCATACTGGGACGCATGCTGACGCAACGCATGCTGACGCAAGTGTGAAACCACCCTTAGAATGTTAATTCAGTTTATAGGAACCTTACATGACAGCAGCATAGGTGGTTGTCTCCACACCTTAATGGGATACAGGAACCACAAAGAGGTTAAAAACCCCTCCCACCTCCTAATCACCAGTGACTATTAACTAGACACCATAGCACTGGTTACTTTCAAATTCAAGGAATTGTCCGAGAAACATATGAAGGGAAATTAGTCCTGTCGTGAAAGGTTCCTAGAAACCGAATTACCGGAAAGCGTAATTCTATTTTCTCTAGTCACCTTCCACGACAGCATAGGAGGAATGGCAACTAATTTTTTTTTATCTTAGGGAGGGACAACAGGATGAAGCACTTTCCTGTCAAAGCGCAAATCCCTTTTGAATGACAAGTCCAATCTATAATGTACTATAAATGTGGGGCCCCTGTAACCAGGGCGGCCACAGGGTGCAGCCAGACGAGGTAAGACGGTCGACTCAGAACACATGTGGCACCCCATGGGTTAATGTGCCACAATAACATCACATGGGTTCTCTCCCCCATTACACACTGACAAACACTAGCACCTCTGGGCCAAGAGGGGGAGCACAACCTGCTTCCTTATATACTTTGCCCATGAGGAAGGAGCTCAGACCGTGCAGCACGGTGTAGTGCTGTGAAGAGCACACTGAGAGCAGAGTTAGCTCAGTGCAGACCTAGTAAGGGTCGGAGGAACAGGAGAACTACAGACAGAGAAACACGTCTGGGAGCTGGAGTGATACCTTCACTTGCCCCAGGAGAACGCACAGAAACGGACACCGGATTCGGTACTGTGTCTGGCACCCACAGCACAGTGAATCCCGGAACAGCGGGATCTCAGATGCCCCTAGTACCGGAGCAAAGCAACACGGAGGGGTCAGCACAGCACAGAGGACTCAAGTTGCCTAGCCAAGTGGTACCAGCAGAATACAGAGAGAGAGACGTGAGGAATCACAGCAGCTCAGCTAATAGCAGCAGCCAGGACACACACACAGTGCAGCATAAGGACGCTGACGACCCCGGACAGGGTCGGAAGAGAGCTCAGCCCCATTACAGACTCCGTGGACTATAATCTGCAGTAACATCAGTAGTAAAGTTTGGAAAACAGCAAAACTGTGAGTCTGTGTATTGACTGCGACCTTTGCTCCAGATTCAGCACAGAGAGCTTCCCCCTGCTACAAGCCTGTCAGCTCTGCCGCCTCGGGAGAGAAGGAGAAGTGCACCAGTGTCTACCAAACGTGAGTGTGTGTCCTTTAACCCCGTCTCCACCATCTATAACCCCAATAGACTTTAACCCTTACTGCCCCGGGGGATACAGTTCTTCCCACTGGAACTACACCATCTCCACTGCCATCACATCACCCCCGGAGGCTCTGCGGCAGCGGCGGCCCCATCACTGGCCGCACCAAGTGGGTGGCGTCACCCGTGACAAATCCCCTTGTAAATATTCCCCATCTTATTATGCGGGCCCAGGGACACGGTCCGGACCAAGCCACCCGTGACTTCCCCGGCACCGACCGGTCCGGTACCGAGTACCCCCGTCCCGTGGGGGCTCCACACACACCCACACACTGACCCAGAGCCAATCACTCTATGTAGGGCAAGGGGTGGCGGGAGTTTAGAGCATAGTGGGTGGAGAAAGAAGTGAGTTAGTGAGCCGGTGAGAAGCAAGGACGCAGGAGACTGAGAGATAGGAGGGCGGTAGATTCCAAGTAGGAGAGGTTCCCTGGATGCTGCAGAACCTTGGAGGCAGTTACCCAAGGGAGAAAGCTCGCTTTAGAGAAAGAGGTGAGGGAAAAGGCACCGCAGCAGCGAGAGACTGAAGGAGCCTGGTGAGCCCAAAGTACACCTTGGTCACTGGAGGGCTAGGCCAGGAGGACCAGAGAACCGGCTCTGTAGAGGTGACTGGGAAGACTTCACAACCCTAATCACAAGACAACCTGACGTGGTACAGGGACTCTATGACCAGCAACCTACCGCCACGGAGTAGGAACACAGCCATCGTACTAGGGCTAGTGACCCTAAAGCAGAGGGACGCATCACTAAAGAGCCCGTGACAGCCAGACCAAACCCGTGAGCGAGGAACGAGAGAGAAGAGCAGGGCCTGAAAGGTACTTGAGGGGAGCGACGCAGAGGAACCGTGTGAGCTGCAGTGGCACCCAGGTCCCCCATAGACCGTAAGAACTGAGACTGTAAACTGTGTTGTAAACTGCTTGAGAACTCTGAACAGTAAAGTACCCGGTCAGCTCAAAAGTGCCTGAGACTGTTTATTACTAAACTGCAGCAGAATCCCCACCTGCGGAGCCGCCTTGCTGTTCTTGTGTGCTTGGCTGGAGACACTGTTGGGAGAAACAAGTGCAGCATCCGGAGCTCACCATTATCCATTGCATCTGCACTGGGGACATCCAGCCCTACCCTTGGAAGGTTTACCATCTACGCTGTCCCTCATCATCGTCCCCTGGCAGCGGTGGTCATTCTGATCACACACCCCGGGTGGCGTCACGAAAACTCCCCTGTGTATATCTCCTTTTTATTGCCGCACCTAAGACAACGGGTCGGGCTACGGCACCCTGACACCCCAAAGACACAATGGCCCAGTCCCGAGTACCCGGGTCTTGGGGGTGCATCATAAAGGTATGAATCGAAGACCATATGGTGGCCCTGCATATCTGCTTGGTGGAGGCGCCTGCACTTTCAGCCCAGGATCCACTGATGTGGATCTTGTAGAATGAGCCAGAACCCCAGAAGGGGGTGTCATATTCTGATTGACAAATGGTTCACTTATAGCCTTTTTTAGCCATATACTTTTTGCAACTTTCTGTCCTTATTATTTCCAGCTGGCTGGATAAAGAAGTTTTGATCTATTCTACAGGACATTGTTTGCTGTATGTAGTGGATTACTGTTCTGTGTACATAAAGAGCATCACGAAGCAATCACTGATCTCAGGGAGACCAGTCCAAGAAAACACTGCGGGCAGCCGGCTAAAGCGCTCAAACACAGTGAATTCCTAGGCGCATTGCCCCCTGTGAATTACGAATAGGCAAATAGAGTCTGTGGAACCTCGTTTAGGAGTCTCAAACACAGGACTAGCCAGATATCCCTCCTGGCTAGGTCCTTCCCAAGAGGGATATCTGGCTAGTCCTGTGTTTGAGATGAGGCTCCACAGACTCTATTTGCATATACATCAAGAGCATGAATTTCCTCCTATTTAGCATTTGCCGGGTTTTGACAAAAGAAAGGTAGAATTAAGTCCAGTGATCAGTGAAAGTCAGAACTACCTTCAGGAGGAAGGTTGGATCTAGCCAAAGAATGATTCTCTCATCCAGGACTCATAGATAAGCTTCTCTGATTTAAAGAGCCTGTAACTTCCCTATTCTTCTTGCTATTGTAATAGCAATAAGGAACACGGTCTTATAAGGCTGGGTTCACATTTGCGGACCCCTCCGCAGCGTTCTGCGGAGGGGATCCGCAATGTGACCGCAGCGGCCGCCAGCTCCTATCTTTATAATGGGACCGCACGGTGCTGCGCTTGACTGGCCTGACCGTGCGCACCCATTCACTCCCATATGTGATCTGTGCGCAAGCGGATGCCTGCGCACAGATCACCCAGTCTAGTCCGCACCAGGAATGCAACATGTCGCGTCCCTGGTGCGGACGAGACTGTGTGATTTGTGATCACATATGGGAGTGAATGGGTGCGCACGGTCATGCGCAGTCAAGCACAGCACCGTGCGCTCCCATTATAAAGATAGGAGCTGGCGGCCGCTGCAGTCACATTGCGGATCCCCTCCGCAGAACGCTGCGGAGGGGTCCGCAAATGTGAACGCAGCCTAAGAAAGAGTTTGAAGATTACTGGATGATAGAGGTTCAAAGGGAGGATGCTTAAGAACCCTAAGGACTATATGCAGATCCCAAGAAGGGACAACAATCTGGCATCTGGGTCAAAGTCTAAAGGGGCCGTCACATGCATCAATATCGCTGTCAATATCGCTGCGGCATGTGACGTTGCAGCGATATTGACGCGTGTGACAGGGCGCATCAACCAGCAATAAATTGCTGGTTGAAGGTCGCCAGGTTTTCGTACTGGACCGAAAACCTGGCGATGGTCGCCTGGTGGACACGCAGCATCGCTGCGTGTGACACCGGGACACGCGATCAGCCAGCTCCCAGCGCCTCTCAGTAAGCGCTGGGTGTTGGTATCCATGGTAAACTGCGAGTAACTAGGCATCACGCGCTGCCTAGATACCCGATGTATACTTTGGTTACCAGCCTTCTCCACTCACCGGCTGGTATCCAAGGTACACAGCGGGTAACTAGGGACCCTAGTTACCCGCTGTGTACCTTGTATACCAGTCGGTGAGCGGAGAAGGCTGGTAACCAAGGTATACATCGAGTATCTAGGCAGCCCGCATTGCCTAGTTACCCGCAGTTTACCATGGATACCAGCCTGCAGACATCGTGGAAACGATATTTAAATCATTTCCACGATGTCGCTGGTCCAATGATCGCTGGTGAGTCTGCCTGTGTGACAGCTCACCAGCGATCAGCCGTCAATGTCGCCAGCAATCAGATCGCTGACGACATTGACGTGTGTGACGCCGGCTTTAGAGCTGAGACCATAAATCGTTTGACTCATTGATGATTGGCTTAATCCTGATCAAATACCGAGCTAAACGCAGAGACCTGAACTTTTAAAGTACTATGTCTGAGGCCTAATTCTAAGTCTCTCTGAAGGAAGTCTAGGATCTGCAAAATATTGGGGTGAAATGGTTCTAGCACATTACGGGCACACCAAGATTAGAATTTGTTCCACACCTTGCTGTAAATTGCATTGGTTGCCGGCTGTCTGCATTTTTGTAGTGTGACTATTACCTCTTCCAAGAGTCCTCGGGCTCTTAGTACCTGGGCCTCAGTAACCACGCTGATACATTTAGTCTCTGGGGGTCTGGATGGACTAGAGGTTCCCAAGAGAGAAGGACGATGTCCTGCTGGAGCCAGATTAGACCATGTTGACGTACATCTGTCAGCAGGCTGAAAAAGCTCTTTTTGGGCCTCATTGGGGCCACAAGGATCATTGGGACCCAATTATCCTGACTTTTCCAAAGGGTTCTTGCTAGTACTGGAATTGAGGGGAAAAGCATATATCAACTGGACGGTCCATGGCTGGGTGAATGCAGCTACCCCAATGGGCTCTCCTCTGGGGTTCAAGGAGAAGAAAAATGTTTTCAGCTTTGAGTTTAGGCTTGTGGCAAGTAGACCGATTCTTGGCAATCCCCAATTTGCACCAGGATCTGGAAGACTTTCTAGTTCCGGCTCCACTCTCCTGGGTGTATATTCTGTCGGCTTAGAAAGTACACGTGTAGATGGCAAGACAGCTGTCAGAGAGATATGTCTTTCGGCCCAGCAGAATATTCGGTTGAATATTGCTTTTAAACTGTCAAGGTACCGTCACACGCGGCAATATTGCTAGGTAATTTCACTGGCAATTTGCTGGTTGCAGTGAAATCATGGACACATTGTTCTATTTTGCTGCTGTGTACAAATGGAACAACGTGTCCATGATTTCACTGCAACCAGCAAATTGCCAGTGAAATTACCTAGCAATATTGCTGCGTGTGACGGTACCTTTAGGGCCGCTTTACACACACCAACTTATCTGTCCAACTTCTGAACAACTTACTGGTTGCAGTGAAATCATGGACACATTGGTCTATTTGTACACAGCCACAAAATGGAGCAATGTGTCCATGATTTCACTGCAACCAGTAAGTTGCTCAGAAGTTGGACAGATAAGTTGGTGTGTGTAAAGTGGCCATCAGACCTTGTGTTCCCCTGATGTCTAAGATGGACTACGATTATCATGTTGTTTGAGTAGAGTCTGATATGGCTGCCGTTGACTAGACTGCTTGCTGCTAGAAGTGCCTCCTCCACAGCTTTCAGCTTCCTGAACTTGGAGGACCTGACACTGACCACAGGACTCCACAGCCCCTCAAAAGGAGTTTACATCACTATTGTACTCCAGCCTCTTTTACTGGCGTCGTTCGTTATTGTAATTAGCGGGCTCTGAGACCAGGCTACACCCATGTGGAGGTTCCTGAGGTTCAGCCACCAAACAAGGGAGACCTTTACCCAACCCGGAACTTGGACTTGTGTTTTCATTAAGTTGGTGTGCCTGTTTCAAGCTGTAAGTATGTGACTCTGCAATACTCAGGAGTGAGCCTGAGTCCATGATACTGACTGAATGCAGGCAGCTATGGAACCCAGGATTTACATGGTTCCTCATAGGGTAGGAGACCTTTGCTCCCGGTAGGCAGAAATTTTCGTTAGTATGTCCTGTTGATGATCTTCTGGTAAGAAATACATCTGTTTCCTTGAATATAATAGGACCACCAGGAATTTCCTTGTTATAGATGGCTGTAGCTCTGATTTCCTGAGATTCGGAATCAAAACCAAGGTTTAGAGGATTTCCAGACATCTTGTTACATGGGTTCTTAGCACCTGAGAAGATGGAGCTCTAATCAGGACATTGTCTAGGTAGGGAACAATACATATCCCTTGTTCCCGAATAATGGCCACAAGTTCTGATATTATCATCGAACACACTCGCGGGGCCAAGGAAATGCCAAAAGGGAGTACATTGTACTGACAGTGTCTAAAGACCCTGTCACACATAACGAGATCGCTAACGAGATAGCTGTTGCGTCACAGATTTTGTGACGCAACAGCGATCCCATTAGCGATCTCGTTATGTGTGACACGCACCAACGATCTGGCCCCTGCTGTGAGATCGTTGGTCGTTACACACTGCTCTAGATCATTTCTACGTCGTTGTGCTTCCGCTGGGAGCGCTACATCGTTGTTTGACAGGGACAATGACCAACGATCTCAATGCTACGCTATGGAGTGACAATTACCCACAACCTCAGTATAATTCTAGATCACTGGTGCGTCGTTTTTCACAATGCTGGTGAGATACCTGTTTGACATCTTACCAGCAATGTGAAAAACGACGCACCAGCGATCTCTGCACATCGTTATCGGGATTGCTGGTGCGTCGTTATGTGTGACTGGGCCTTCACACAGTTTTTCTGGGAGATTACTAATCTCAGAAATTTCCTGTGTGTTTGATGAATTGGGATATTTAGGTCAATGGTTGCAATCATATCATCTGATCCTATCAAGGGGATCACTGTTTTTATCAATTCTATTTTGAATCTTTGGTAAGTCACGTGACGATTCAAACTTTTTAGTTTATGATGATACATGACTCCTTGAATGGCTTCTTTACCAGGAATAGGTGGAAGTAGTGACCTTTCCCCAATTCTTCAACTGGGACAGGGGAGGTTACACCTGATTTTAGAAGGTTTTGGAGACCTGCAGCCAGCAGACCCTGAGCTGTCTGGGATGGTATAGAGGTGACTCTCAGACCCCGAGGGGTGTAGGACTCGAACTCTATATAGACTTCCTCTCTGATGGTGTTGAGGACCCAACAGAACTTAGATATCATGTGTCACTGAGAAAAAAAAGTTTGAGAGCCCCATGGAATCGGAGTCATTGTTTCTCCTGCTGCTGTTGCTGAGGGGGACCAGGATATTTTTGCCTTTCTCTCTCCCTGTCTTTCCATTCCCCTTGTGTTGTGAGGTTTGAGACTGAAAGGGATGAAAAAGAGTTTCTTGGCTCTTGGCTTTTTTTCTCATCTGAAATCTTCTCTAGAATATCGTCCAATGCCGGGCCAAACACGTACTCTCCTCTAAAGGGGATGGAGCAGTTTAATCTTTGAGGTGACATCACCACTCCACATCTTGAGCCACAAAGCCCTTCTAGCGGAGTTAGTTAGATAAGACAAAAAGTCTGGCAGCTATAAGGACAGATTCTGCTTAGGCATCTGCCAAGAACACAGTAGCCTTCTGCAATAGGGGGAGAGAGTCTAAAACTCCTCCTTTGGGATTCCCTGAGGCATATGATTTTCTAGTTGACCCAGCCATCTGAAAAGAGATCTAGCAACACAGGTGGAGGCTTCCTGAGGGAAGACATAGATGCCTCTTAGGACTTTTTCAGCAGACTTTCAATTTTCCTATCCATCAGATCTTTTTAACTGTGAAGAATCCTCGAAGGGGAGAGCAGTATTCTTGGCCACCCTTGCCACCTGCACATCCACCTTAGGGATGTCCCAATTGCATGAATAGTCTTCTAAGGGGGAATCAGCAGAGGCGCCGAACATAGAAGCGCGTGTGTTCCACCGACACACAAGAACCCAGTGATGACTTGCGAGAGAGTTTGACGTCACTTTCAGAATGCACCAGGCAGGAACGGCATGCAGCGAGGGAGAATCCGGAGACCTAAGGAAGACCACCAGCATTTAAACCGCTTTATCCCTCCTTCCTGAGGAGAGCACAGGAGGACCAGAGAGTTCTGAGTCCCAAAGTAGGGAGAAGAATGGAGGAGGAGGGCTAAAACCCACGACCACCACTGCCCGGCTAGAAGTTAGATCCAGAATGAAAGGTAAAACTGTGCACACTGGCTAAACACCAACCTAAAAACCTATCCAAGCCTCATGAAGGACAGGAGAGACACTGGTGATTAAGAGGTGGGAGGGGTTTTTAACCCCTTTATGTTTCCTGTCCCCCATTAAGGTGTGAAGCCAACCTCCTACGCTATGCTGTCGTGGAAGGTAACTAGCGAAATAAATAATGTGCTGGAGCTGTGCTGGTACTTGTACGGTAAGCTATATTATAACAAGTGAAGACAGAAGCAACCTGGATACACAGAACCTGTATCTCACTTCCAGTTTAGAAAAAGAGCAGGGCTGCACACAGGATAAAAGTGCTCATTCCATTTAATGCATCACAGGGTGTTACAGGTGGGGGTGCAAAGGAAGAGGACCGGGTAGCCCCGATGTCCTCCTTCGGGGCTACCCGGTCCTCCTTCCTTTGCACCCCCACCTGTAACACCCCTGTGATGCATTAAATGGAATGAGCACTTTTATCCTGTGTGCAGCCCTGCTCTTTTTCTAAACTGGAAGTGACATATCGCTGTGTGGAGGAAGTGTGCACCAGGAATAGAGGCTCACAGTGTGTGGGACCTGCATGAGAGGTCCCAGGGGATCCTCGAGGGCTGCTGGAACTGACAGATGCACGGAGGGAGCGGTGGTGATGGCTTTAACCTGCAAACTGTAAGTGTCTTATGAACAGAACCTGTATCTTTTTAATCTATTTATTATGCATTGCTAATATAGCAGCATCACAATACGCAGTGCTTTATAGAGATTATTCAGCCTGTATTACTGGGAGGGAAACTCGCACAGGACAAAAATATGAAACTTGGAATAGGCTGCAAGCTATATATCAGGAAGTCTGAAAATGAATGAATGAATGAATGAATGAAAGAATGAATATTGCAGACTATAATTTGAATGTAGTAATCATTTTTTTCATTGTCAAAGATGTCCCTAAATGTTGAGTTTGTAAGATCATGTATTTTCCTTGTTATGTCTTGTCTGGCTTTTATCCTTCTTTTACATGTCAGTGATCTCATTAACCACTATAAAAATAAAACATCCTACTAGGTAAAATGATATGCCGACTACATGTTGTCATTTTAGACTTATTTTGAGAAAGACACATAAGGCTTCTTTGTTAAAACCAACTTTATTACAAAAACAAATGATGCAGAATTTATTAAATTTAATTTTAAAATGTTGAATTCTGAGAGTACAAACTGTATGAGAGTCCGTGTGGTTGTCCTCTAATACAAAGCTCATTCCTGAGACATGCTGCACTCCATACATCAGATATCTTCCAGATATCGAAAAGTACAACTCCCAACACACGTTGCTGGCAGTTGTAGTTTTGCAACGGCTGGAGAACCATAGGTTAGAAACCCCTACTGTTCATGATCACATTCCCTGCTGTAATGCATAAAATACATGTACAGTAGGACTCTGTGGCCACATATTCACATGATCATCAGGATCAGGTAGTCACTGGCACTGCCATCTTGAATCGCACATCTAAAGCTTTACAGTCCACAATGCTTTCTGCGTATATCAATATTTAAATACAGAATTTTGTTTGTCCTATATACAACGTTCTATATACACAACTGCTCATATACAGAATTATGTAGCTCTATAAATATTCTTTCATTTGTACAAAACATTTACATATAATCCATACCTGCTAACATCCCAAACTGTGCAAGGTGAATCCTGTAAAAGTCAGAATTTACCAAAGTCACACCCAAAAGTAATGTTAGGGGTGTGATCCTTGGGTGGGGCCTAGATGTCCCAAGTTTGGCTTTGGTGGTATGTAAGATCAAGAATGAGAAAGGTTGTCCTAGTAGAAGACATGTTGCTTCTATATAACATATATGTTCAGCTAATGGGAGGTCAACTGAAATTAAGTGGTGGCAACACCTGGGCAGATAAAATGTCTTGCCCACAGCTACCAATAACTGGGCAGCTTTCATATTACAAGTGCAATCTAAGAAATGAAAGCTGAGCTCTGATTGGACAGATTGGCCAAAAAGGAAATTTAAATAAATGAGGCCCACTATGTCCCCTCTTGGCTACACTTTATCGCAAGCCACATAGTGACCGAAACAGAATCCAGGGCTGTTCATGCAGCCTCTAATAAAGCCTAATGAAGTAAAAAAGGCATGAGGAGGCGCCACTGGTACCACATTGAGCGACATCACTCAGGCCCTCACACACCCGCATGGGAGTTATATTGTCGGCCATATTGGTTATCCCACAGGAATCCCAGAAAGAAGAAAAAAACAAGAGATTTTAAATACCTGATAGGGCAGAACAGAAGGGTTTTATGGTATGTTATCTGTTGATTTTTATTTTAAGGAGTAAAAACTAACTATAGTTGAGTGGATGTAAGCGCTTTATTATATATGTGTCTGTCTTCAGACTCCCTGCAGGTAAGAATAACTCCAATCTATGTACATGTCTATAATATCCTCTATATACAGATCTACATAATTCTGTGTACACAACATATGTACAGTTCAGGTATTTTTACATAGTTATCTACATAGATCTGAATGTATATACGCCACCCATGCCCTGCCTGCAACACAGATGCAATCCTCTTTGGATATTGTATACCTGCAGTTATGACAACCGACAACAACGCAATATCCTGCCCGCCTCTTGTTCTTCATCCTCAGCTGGAGACTTTAGCCGTAAGATTGGAGGGTCTCCACTGCTTGGTGTGTAGTATACAGTGGTCCCATTAGAGCACCATGGTGGGGTTCCAGGGTCACTAGAGTAATCTATACTTCCAGATCCAAGCAACTCACTAGTACTCCGGGCTAAATATCGCCCTTGCTTGGTTGCCATCCTTTGTCTTTTTAGCTCCGAAAGAGTAAGAGGTGCCTGGTCTAGGACTCCACTCCATATGGGGCTTTGTGAATATGAGGACAAAGAGTGATTGCTGTTACCATTGGTTAGAGGGGTGGGTACTGGTGAATCAGTAATAGTTTGGGAACAATAGAAAGGAGGTAGTGGAGAGCAGTATCCATTCCGATATTGGGTTTCTGGAAAGATTTCTGGAGATGACAGGACTGTGTTAAGATCCATAGAATCTCGCTGTAAAAAGGATAAATACAAGAAATTACTGACTTGTGCAGATGTCATCAATATTAGGTTTTTCTTCCAATCAGTCATAACTAAGATTTGCTTAAAAGACAATCATATACATCTACTTACAGTAAGGGGAACCTGTCACATGGAAAAATGCTAATAACCTGCAAATATGGGGTTAATCTGTAGATTAATAGTATTATGAACCTGCCCAGCACCTGTACATTAAATTTTAATTCCCCTGCAGTGTTCTGGTTTTAGTCATGGGGTGGTGCCGCTTCGGGTTCAGTCACCGCCCTGTCTACAGGCAGTGGTGGCTGTAGCTGCATCCTCCGCACTGACTTGACAGTCACTCTACATTACAGGAGGTTGTCAATCAGTGCAGGGGGCATAGTTACAGCCATAGCTCTCCATACACTAGAGTATTGACAGAAGCCACCCCCATGATGACTCTCCAGCAATTAAATAATGAAGTAGCCATGGGACTTGGGTAGACTTGGTCCTCTTTATTACATACTCAACTGACTATTAAGTGTATGTGCAAGCAAGACAATGTATGTGTAGTAATTGCCTATTGCATAAAGAGGATGTCCACTTTCTGATGAATCTTCAGAAATACCACACAATCATAATGTGTGAAACCCTATACCATGCTCAATAGTTACCACAGTATTGAAGTAGATTCCCGCAGCTACAGATGGCTAAGTGTGCACACCATAAGTTTCAAATGACCATGTACATGGCAGTTTCCCTGGCTATGTTCTCTACTATGCAAGTGCCTTAAATATTCAGCAAAGGTGCAGATACAGACAACAGAATATCCTGTATCTCATCTCTGCTGAATGCTTTCAGCTGTTCATGTGGGTAATGTAGCATGGCGACTGGATACTCTGGTACCTGTAGAGCCACAAGACTGATTAAGGCCAGCTTTACACTGCGGATCACGCCGCAGTGTGAAGACGGCCTAAGGCAATACTAAGGCTAGGTTAGCAAATAGCTGGAGAGATAGGCGTGTATGGCTGTTCACATATCCCCACCTATGGGTGTGGCTCATATCATATAATATGTCTGTTTATTTGGCACATGGTCTGACTGAGAGAAGGAGAGAGAGAAAGGTCAGGGTATTTGCAAGTAGTTGGAGGATGGGGACAGGGTTTCATCAGTGATTTCCAGAGTTTCATCAGATTTTCATCAGAGTTTCGTCAGCATCTCGTCAGTTCTTTCACTGATGAGGGAAATTCCTCACCTTCTCCTATCAATCAGTCAGAGAAAAATCGATTGCACACGGATGGCATGCAGTCAGTTTTTTTCACTGACATATTTACTTGCATTGCTGATTTTGATCCGACACTAAGATCAATATCGTATACTGTATGTCTCTGTGATTTTAAAAGGACCACTTAGTCCGAGGTAAAAATATGACTACTCTCTGTGAAAAGCAGATAGCACCTGTACAGAGTCCTTCTACTGGGAAAGAAGTCGATCACTGATAAGGACTGCCCATCGCAAGTCCAAAATAAGTTTGCGGTAATGTCCACTTTACAGAATGGAGCTGTTGTGTCCTAGACCACACACATTTACTTCCATTCACAGCAAACCTGATCAGATGGGATGCAAAGTGTTGACCCCCTCTGATATGACAACGCCCGTAGGATAGATCATCAATATCTAAGTCCTGAACAACCTTATCAATTGCAACTATGACATAGTTTAGTGGTATTTTTGGCAACTGGAAGAAACAAATCTTAAAATTTAAGGTATTAAGACTCCAAATTTACCCTTTGCATGTCAGGACTGCCATCTTCTTCATCTTGAGTGCCCTCGGTATCCCCTGCAGAGACGAGACACTGCCACACCACAGCCTCCTTCTCATACTCCCGCCTGTACATATTCGTTCTCTCTGACAAGCTGGCACGTCGCACTACCTTCCTGAAAGATAAAAAAAATAGTCAGACTGCTACAATGTGCTTTACATTTGGTTATGGTACTTACAATACATTGACAGTATGGATAGATTTCTCAGAAATCTAACTACAAGGCAGGACCTCTTAACTTTGAAGGGTTTGTCCTACCATGATATCCCCTGTCCTATAAGTAAGGAACCATATGTATGCGCCCGAATGAGGGAATGCTCTCTAACAGCAGCTCCCACTCCGAAAGACTCAAGTATTTCATGCATTTTGTGGACGTTATTAATTGAACAGATTGGTATATAATGCTGGTTGGTATATGTTAAATGTTCTTAGATGCTGCTTTTGCACTGATGACAGCTGATCACCTATGGATAGAGATACTTGCTTCTTTTTAAACAGCGGCTGACTTTTAGCTAGGGCTAGATGCTTCTCACTATGAGACGCAATGTAAGAATAGTAATATATCAGTTACTGAAATGTTACAGAGAAAATACTGTGTGATCTCCAGGATAGTTATGATGGCTCTTGAAATGAGCATGTCACGTCCCACTCCCGCCATCCTACAAAACCCATCATCAAGTGTTCCGGTCAAATGTGTGATTTTTAGGGTTGCAATTAGTAGGTCTTTCACCCTAACAGTCAAGGAAAGTCGAGGAGTTTAGTTTGCTTCCTGATGACAAATTATTTACTGTGTACTGTGGCGTGAATAATGTTTGACTGCCTCATGATGGTCCCCTATTTTTCATCATGGGCCATGGCATATTGTTGACAGGCTCCCTTTGTGGATGACACCCATTCATGCCATTCCTCTGCAGTGTACGCTATTTTGTGTATCACTTTTGCTGCAGTATTCTGACTAATTAGTAAGCTTTGCTGATCTTCTTGTAGCTTTCACCTTTCTTGTGTAAAGAAATTATTTTCTTTGCCACGTCCTGTGACATTCCTCTTCCATGTGGTGCCATTGCTCACAAGAAGAAATGGGAAGGGGTTTTCTATGTTAACTCTCTTTTAGGGTTACTTGTCTGCTGCTGCGGGGATGAACAAAGGGTTAATGGTCATAATATATGAGGGCAATATGTCTCCAGGGAGTGTCCACCCTCCCTAGAAACATGTTGTCCAAAAACTGTGGCATGTCAATGGTTAATGTCTATTATTACATTATCGGCGCTATTGTCGGCTTTATAAACTTCTCAATGAAAGCCGGCGGCTACCCGCTGTAAGGAGGATTATCAGTACGTAATGTGCAAAAGTGTGGCGCCCCGGGGTCCGGTAATCACTTACAAGCTTGGAGGCAAGGCATCCACCAGGTGAAGGACACATATAACATAACCCAACCTAGGCCTGTAGGGGGAGCTTTAACAGCTGAGGTCAGGTCAGTTGCTGACGTCCTTAGAGGTCCCCTAGATATGCAGTGCAGGGGGCAAAGCCAGTCAGTTCCTGTCAGGAAGCTGAGGTGACAGTTGAGCAGAGCAGGAGGAGGAGAGGAAAGTGATCTTGGGGACAGGAGCCGTGTTAGGCTTTACCACGTTTTGAAATTCCGCAATGCGGTGAAAAACCATTGCCGCGTTTGCCGCATAACCGTAATCGCGCGTGCGGTAATCCCTAGAAATATAGGACTGGCAGGTGGGCAATGCGGTTTGCACTTGCGGAGTGGCGCGAAAAAACCGCGCGATGCGGTCTGGGAGTGGTAGTAGTGCCAGCAAGCCCAGAATTAAGTATAGTACGGTCACCGGAAACTGAGAACGTAACGGATTATACACCCAGCGGCCAAATCTGGAGAACGGATAGTTATACACCACCCCGTTCATTGTAAAGCTAAAGAGACACAGCCGCACTACAGAGCCCAGGAGAGCTAAGTAGAAATACAGCCAAGAGAAGGGTTCACGCTGCTTGTCCTACAGCTAGTGCAGAACAGAGAGGGTCACAGCATTGCTTTATGCAGCCAGGGCCCAACGGACACAATCTAAAAGGAAAGCCTCAGGACTTGCCTGGCGTGGAAAGCCTAAAATTACCTCCAAGCTCCGGACCCCGTGAACTTTAGATAACAGTACCCGGTACTACCTGAGTTCCATCATTAAAGGTAAAGAAAAGACTGTTACTCTCTCCACATCATTGTTTGAGCTAATTCCTGCATCCCCATCAACACTAATAACAATTATCACCAGCTCAGGGATCATCCTAGCCCTACCTGTGGAGGGTTTATCATCTGCTGCATCCCAAAATCATCCCTGAAGCTGAGATAAGCAGCGGTGGTCATATCCAACCGCATCCCACAGGTGGCATCACTGACAAACTCTTAGGGTACCGTTACACGTCGCAACATTGCATGCAATTTCACTGGCAATTTGCTGGTTGCAGTGAAATCATGGACACATTGTTACATTTGTACACGGCAACAAAACAGAACAATGTATCCATGATTTCACTGCAAATTGCAAGTCAATTGCATGCAATGTTGCGACGTGTAACGGTACCTTATCTGTGTAATGTTGTTATATCTTCTGCAGTTTGCTTGTTGTCTTCCCTGTTTGTTTTTTTGCCTAGTAACAGTGATGTAAGATAGAGGAGGAGCTGTGGCAGGAAAAGGGGGAGCTGGGAAAGGGAAGAGATTCATTAAAGTATGTCCGCTCGACTGAGCAGTTCAGCGTATCTGTGTGTGCTTCTGGATTCATCGTCATCTGCACTACAACACTACAATCTGTATTTTTATTTTTTCCCTTTTTAATTGCGGTCCCTCCAGGGCCACGGAAACGGTCCACGGCCACCACCATGACATCCCCCTGTAAGCAGACAATAAGGACCGGTCCTGAGTAACCCATGAAGCCTTAAACATCAATTCTATGGCCAGCGCATCAGAGTTTCAATGTGCGCTTGCCATAGAAGTGATGTTTAAGGCTTCAGCACCATGGATAGCGGCAAGTATAGTATGCAATTTGCGTAAGCAGCAGGGTCAGCTCCTTATTGAGGATGCTGACCCTGCATGTGCTTACGCACATTACGTTCTGATAATCCTCCTGATGTGGTTTACACACACCAATCATTGTACCAATCTCTGAACCAATCTCTGGTTGCAGTGAATCATGGCAGATTGCTCTGTGTAACAGCCACAAAATGGAACTATGTTCATGATTTCACTGCAACAGAGATTGGTTCAGAGATTGGATACAATGTTGTGTGGTAACCCACCTTACAGTGGGGAGCCGCGCTTTCATTGAGAAGTTTATAAACTGACAATAGTGGCGATAATGTAATAATAGACATTAACCATTGACATGCCACAGTTTTTGGACAACATGTCACTCCCTGGAGGCGTGTTGCCCACATATAATATTGACATTAACCCTTTGTTCATCCCCGCAGCCGCAGGGATGAACAAAGCATCCGGCAACCGGATTGCACATTATGATGCGGGTTTAGAAACACATCTTGAATACAAAATGTGTCTGAAGGCACATGAGATTACCGCATCTGGATCTGGTTGCGGTAATCGCAATGTGCCCTCGAAGTGCGACCCTAGCCATAATCCGCCTGACAGGTTCCCTTTAAGAAAATTTACTGTGGTAGAATTCGTGTTAATTAGAATTATGTAGTCTGAACTTTAGCTTTGCTCCTAAGACTTTCATTGGGGTGTACTCATTTTTGCAACATGGAATGGATTTGTTTGGAAAATTACTTTTTGGATGTGCTACAAATCTTGTTTTATATCAACAGCTCAAATTTGTGGGAGTATTTTGTAGTATGGTATCCAATGTTGATTCTGAAAAGATACAAAATATTTTCTGATAAATCTAATGTGGTGTACTATGCTGAGCACTGGAGATATATAAGGCTGATATATCTGTTCTGTACGCATCCATGTTTTTCTCACTAATCTGTTACATTATCTACTTTGCAGGTTTGACCTTTGGCAATTTGTAGGTCATGATTTTTTACTGCCATAATAATTTAGTCATCAATAAATCTGTACACACTTAAATATGGTACATAAAAATGCATGTTTTTATCAGGCCATACTGTAGGGATTACAAGCGTTTTCATGACATAAATGACAAGGCAAGGAGACACATGCCAAAGCCATGTACTTGTCAAATTAGATGCTCTTGGCCGGTGTATTTGTGTTGAGGCAGACAAAAGCTGCAGGCTTATGCTCTGTGGGAAGTGTGTGTGTGCGAGGTTAAAGAGACAATAGATAGAACTGTGTTAACTTTCATAGTTAGTGTGTTCGTTTTTCTCTGGGATCCCATATGTTAATGTTGATGATGATGATAATAGTTACTGTATGTCTGAAATAAAACAGCTCACTCTACCATAGTGACTGAGTGATAATTCTACTGACATCTGCAACAAGGTGTCTATGCCACAGGAAATATCTGCATCATTGGATGCCAAGCTCTGTCACACTTTTTGATTCGTGGCCGCTCTCAGGTCATGCAGAATAGATCCTTTTCAAATGAACCAATGATTCTGCACTGCAGAACTGTCCGCCACTGCCAGCTGATTGTGCTTCTGCCATACTCTGGAACTCCCTCCCTCACCACATCAGTCACTTTCCTACCCTGGGAACCTTCAAGAAAAACCTGAAGACCCACTTCTTCCTACAAGCCTACAACACACACTGAGACCCAATCCACTGGACCATCTCACCTCTCCCCCTCCTACTGTCTCCCTCCCCACCCCCTCTAGACTGTGAGCCCTCGCGGACAGGATCCTCTCCCTATTGTACCCGTATGACTGATTTGTCATAGTTTTTACCACTGTCTTTGTCTACCCTCTCACTTGTAAAGCGCCATGTAACATAATGGCGCTATATAAATACTTAATAATAATAATAATGATTGGTGGGGATGCCAAATGCCAGATCCCCAACAATGTGATGTAGAGGATTTATTCTAAGGATAGGTCATCTTTATCAGTGTATTGGGAAACTCCTTCAAAACGGGTCTGTCACCAGATTTTATAATACAAACTGAATACCTTATTAAACAGATATCTTCAACCTGATGAAACTAGCATATTTATTTTAAAGTCAATGTTAGAAGGGATGTATAATCCTGTTATTAAAATTAGTATCAGAAAAAGCTGGACTCCTACAATGCTCATTTCAATATCCATCTCAACAACTTCAAGTGAGGACACCATTCTCTTCGGGTTTAAAAGATGCATTTAATAATGTATTGTGAATCTAGTGACAGATGCAATTATAAAGGTATTCACAACTTATACCTGGCATATCCACAGGATATACTGTAAAGGTCTCGGAAAGGTGCAAGTATCAGAGGTGGGAACAGCATCTATCCATCCCTAACCCCTGTCCCACCTGTCTTGGCATACTTGCAGTATCGGGGACCGGGTTGGTGGGCATGACCAGTTTATGTCGTGTGCATGGCCATCTAAGGTGATTGGCATGGCCCAGTATTTCGTTTCAATAAACATTAATGTTCCAGTCCACGTGCACAAGGGTTCTTTATAATATAAGCCAGGGCCTGGGGTAAGACTCCCAAGCAGGGGTACAAAACCCTGCTTACATAATTAAAGCTTCATATGGACTGCATAACAGATTATCATTTGGATGCCTCAGTGTTCAGGGCCATGCTCACCAAGACCGGCATTATGCCCACCAACTAAGCCGCAAGTATGTCGCTTTAAGTATGCAAAAGTAGGCTTCGCTCCTCTCCTGCAACCAACTCCCCCCAATCTGGGGGTCTTACTCCCAGACCCCTGCTTTTTTTTATAAAGAACTCCATATCCATAGGGACTTAAAAATTAATCTCTATTCCACTGTACCGCAAAAGGAAACGCTGAGCTATGCTCACCACTCAAAGATGGCTATAAGATGTCATGCCCACCACCTAAAAGTGACCATGTCCACCACCTAAGATGTCACATCTAAAACCTAAAGATGGCCATGTCCACCACCTAAGATGCTATGCGCACCACCTAAAGATGGACATGTCCACCACCTAAGATGTCATGCCCACCACCTAAAGTTGACCATGCCCACCACCTAAGATGTCACACCCACTAACCAAGATATCACATCCACCATCTAAAGATGGCTATGTCCACCACCTAAGATGTCACGCCCATCACCTAAGATGTCACATCCACCACCTAAAGATGACCATGCCACCACCTAAGATGTCACGCCCACCATCTAAGATGTACACCCACCATCTAAGATGGCGATGCCCACTAACATCTGGCCCCAAATACCGTACGTGTGCCTCTTTTCTGTCACCTGATCACTCAGTTCTCTTGGAAATTCAATAGCAGTAAAAGGAAGACATAATTGACTAAATATTTGCTTATACAGGAAAAAGACTGTTCTGATATCAGTGGTCAGTTATTTTATCGCCAGTTGTTGACAAATAAGAAGACTAGTAGTTTTTGTTATACAGAGTATTTGGCAGTCATGACAGTAATGGGCTAGCTGAGGTTGATCCTAATACTTAGAACAGTGTTTCTCAACTCCAGTCCTCAGGACCCACCAACAGGTCATGTTTTCAGGATTTCCTTAGTATTGCACAGGTGTTAGTTTAATCACCTGCAAAGAGGATAATTCGAATACCTGTGCAATACAAGGAAATCCTGAAACATGACCTGTTGGTGGGTCCTGAGGACTGGAGTTGAGAAACACTGACTTAGAAGATTATATCTGGTGGTCTGAGTGAGAGTTAGGAATGAAACAGGACTTGTATCAAAGGGTAGAGTTTAGGGGGTTTATGAAGGGGATGGTAGGCAGGACACGCAATTGGTGGAGTGAAGAAGGCTTTAAATATAACAACCAAACACCACTTTCTTACTGACCCATGACTCCCAGTGCTGGAGCTCCGGCGGCTCAGAGAAGATTTGTTTTTCTGCTGAGATTTCATTATGAGGTCGTGCTTGTGCTTCAGTTCTAGGAGCAAAGAGCGAAGCTCCTCATCCTCACACAGATCTGGGGACAAAGTGTAAAAACATACATGAAGTCTCAGTACCAGAGGAACGCCATCTCAAGAAATGTGCCGGACAGGACTAGTCCACTTTATCTAATCTTGAAAATGGAGGACCCCTGATAAGGATGTTTTATAAGGTATAGTCAAAGGTATACACGGTCCCCACAGAATCATATACAGCATGATTGTAAGATGGTGAGGAGCTAATGACCATCCTTACAACATTTTTTAAGAAATGTTTTTCATTT